>WOXC01003865.1:715000-795057 GCA_011680675.1 Gymnobelideus leadbeateri
CTAGGGAACAGATTTTGCTATTTCTCAAGGAGGAGCAAGAATCAGTTGAACCTCACTATTATCTAAAATGGACAAAGGCACAGTTTGGTATAGAGATATACCAAATTAAACATGGAAAAAAAGTAGGGATGGAGGAAGGTGAAAAAAGAAGAGATAACCCTGGGGAGGGGATAGTTACCAACAAAATGAACTTCCTGATCTTGAAGCAGGGATTCAAAGTTGGGTGGGGAAGGAAAAAAAACTATAATTGAAAGGGGTGCCTTAGGTTGCCTCTTGGACAACTGAGGAATGTCTGAACAATCTGTTACATATGAACATAATGAAATACTATTGGTCATAAGACATAATAAAGAAGAAATTTTTTTTTTTGCTTTTTGGAGGGCAATTGGGGTTAAGTAACCTGCCCAAGGTCACACAGCTAGGTTTTTGTTTGTGTGTGCGTTAAGTGTCTGAGGCCGGATCCGAACTCAGGTCCTTCTGACTCCAGGGCCGACGCTCTACTCACTGCGCCATCTAGCTGCCCCAATTAGAAATGTTAAGAGGATCCTAGATCATATGAAACTGACACAAAATGAAGTGAGAAGAATCAAGAAAATAATTTATAAATGAACACAAGCATAAAGAAAAACAACTTGGACAGACTCAAGAGCTCTGATCACAGCAATGACTAAACAACAGTTCAAGAGGACAGAGGGAAGATGGACCCCATAGAGCAAGTAAGGGACAGATTTTTAGACAGGGTCACTAGGTGGATTTAATTTGGTTAACTGAGGCTTATTCATCACAAGGGTTTTTAATTGAGAGGAGAATGGGGAGATAAGGAAGGGGGGGATAGAAAGGGTGGAGAGGGAACTAGTAATAGTGATGTCCCCCAAAAAGGGCCACTGATACTTTTTTTAAATGCACAGAAGAGAAGTTCAGAAGGAAGTACAAACAGGACAGTTTTGAAAGTAATTTATTGGATATCTTTTTTTTAAGTCGAGTAGTATGAAATGAAATTCACAATCATAATTCACAATGAACCCTCTTTGTGTTCTGCTGTGGGTATGCAGATCATCTTTTGGGGGGGAGGATAAATTCAAAATTTTTAAAAAAGTTAAACCCATCTGATTGTCACACTCTCTTTCCTTGCCCTTAATGCACAGCTCTGAATACCAAACCATCTTCAGAAAATCTAGTGTAGGATACAGTTGTTCTTTAGAAAGATTCCCTTTGCTCTTCACTGTGCCCTTGAACAAACTGGCACCACCTTTCAAACTCCGTTCAAATGCCACTTGCTTTAAGAGGCCCTTCCTGATTCCCCTACTGAAATTAGATCATATTTATTTTGTATCTGGACTTGTCTTTCCTTATCTGAGGAAATATTACTTCTCCCCCCCACCCTGGGAGGAAATAAGCTATATGAGGTGAGGTTTAACTTTTTTATATCCAGTGCCTGGCACATAGTAAGGACCTAATAAGTCCTTGATGAGCTGAATTCCTCACAGTGAGAAAAATCCAAGTCCAGCCACATATTCAGATGGAAAATTTTAAATGTGGGGAAAAAAGCTGTCTATGAAGGGCATTTACTATTACCGTAGACTATTAAAAATATTGTAACCTGAATATGACATTTGTTTTTGACTGAAAAACAAAATATTCTGCAACAGAAAAAAAAGAAACCATCCCCAGAATCCATTCCCATTTAGTTATCATTTTGGAGAGGAAGTATTAAGATAATGCAAAGTTTAAATGAGGAAAATGAAATGATGCAACCCAGTTTTGACCCTTGATATCTGAGACTCCAGTTCAAATGTTTCCCTAACAGAATCAAACTACCCTCAGCTTTGCCGTGTTTCACTCAAGTGCAGCCCTGCTCCAGCCTCTTTAGCTTTGAGAAGTACAAAAGTTGATACGGTCAACTCCATTCCTCTCTAAAGGCTCAAAGTTTAATCCACCTCTCCCATAGGAGAGTAATTGAAGGGAATTTGGATTCCACCAAGGAAGAAAAAAAAAAAACACAGGCTGGAATGACAAGATTTTTACCATTATAATGGAAAAAGGGATACTGTCTTGCTCTTATCCACCACATCGTTTTCTAGAAACTAATGGGAAAAAGCTATTATATTTTCCAGTAACATTTCATAAAAAAGATAAGGGGTTGTTATGGAGATAATGAGTAAAAGAGAATTATTCTAAAATGAACATTCACCAGGGGGCACCACACTGCACAGACAGAGAAGCAAAGTGATTTAAGTGAATAAAAACAAGGGAAGGAGAAAATGCCCTCACTTGACCACTGCCCCCCCAAACTCTCTGTGCCACTGCCGTTGATTTTGGGTTTGACCATCCTCTGGGAAATTCAAGTTTATCTGAACAACTCCAAAAGGGTACCTGGGGGTGGCACAGATCCTAGGGAAAGAGAGCTCAGCCTGGAGCAGGAAACAGCAGCGTGGAATAGCCCTGCCACCAAATGGGGGGGGGGGGAGCAGGAGACCAAGACAGTATCTTAAATTTCCATATCCTGGGAAATTCAATTCAGTTCAATTCAAGTTTGGGTAAGATGAGTTAATACCCATCACCTCATCACCTTCACCTCTGACCTTTCAGGAAACCTCAATTCCATTTTATCTCTGGCTATTCATCTCTCTACTTTCCCTCTGTCTTTTTGGAAAACCTCTCCCATGTCCCCCCTCCAAGAAATAAAGCTTATTATACCGTGAACAAATATAGTGTTTTATACTATTTAATTCACTTTCATAATCTGTTCCCTTGTAAAGGAGATTCCAGCTTACGGAATGAGGCTAGACACATTGTGAACTCTAATAAAACCCAGATTCTCTGATCATACTGTAGTCACTCATTAAACCTTCAAACTATAAGTTTTTGGAGGGCAGGGATATAACAGATCTTCTTCATCTTTTTGTAGCCCCAAAATGCCTAACACGTATTAGACATGTAATAAATAAGTGTTAAATGAAGGGATACCACATCTAAGGCATACATGCACTGAATCTTGCCCTGCACTCTTTTTTATCCAATGCTTTATTAACTTCTAGTTTACATCATTCATTTCCACAAGATTTTGAGTTAAAAATTTTCCCCCATTTTTTCCCCTACCCACCACCCCAAAAATAGCAATCCCACTGGATATCCCCTCCCCAAATCTGCTCTCTCCCATGTCTTCACCCATACCCCCTCCGACTTTCCAGTAGGGCACGGTGGATCTCTATGCCCCAGTGTCTGTATGTCTTATTTCCCAGTTACATGTAAAATAATATTAATAATAGTGTGTGTGCGTATATGTGTGTGTGTATTTAAAAGATTTGATTTTAAAACTTTGAATTCCAGATTCATTCCCTTCCTCCCTTGTCACCCACCCTTACTGGAAAGACAAGCAATTCAGTATAGGTTGTACATGTGTAGCTAGGCAAAACATTTCCATAGTGGATATATTGTAAAAGACTAACTATATTTCCCTCCCTCCTATCCCACCTCCCACTTGTTCTATTCTCTACTTTGATCCTGTCCCTTTTCAAAAGTGGGCGCTTCCAACTTCCCTCCCCCCCACCCTTCCCTCCTTTCCATCATCCCCCCTCTCATCCCCTTCCCCCCTACTCTCCTATACAGTGAGATACCCTATTTAGTGTGTATGTCATTCCCTCCCTAAGCCAAATTCAATGAGAATAAGGTTGACCCATTTCCTTTTGCCTTCCTGTTATTCCCCTCCATTGTAACCATTTTCCCTTGCTTCTTCTATATGAGATAGTTTACCCCATTCTGTCTCTCCCCATCTCCTCTCATTATATTCCTCTCTCACCTCTTAATTTCACCTTTTAAGTATCATCCCTTCCTACTTAATTGGTCTTGTGCCTTCTATGTATAACTGTAAACATATATACACATATTCACATATGTATTCATATTCATATACGCACACACATACACACACACATTTCTATTCCCTTCAACTATTCTCAGACTGAGAAAAGTTTCATAAGTTACAATTATCGTTTTCTTTTTGGGATCTTTTTCAGGAGGTGATGATTACCATGCAATGGTAAGATTTGGCCACTTTCAAGCAGCTTGAGTATCTATTAAGAAAACATAAAAAGCATGTCCTTCATCAGATGGTCAATGTGATCCTTCCTGTGTTACCTCTGAAGTACATCCTGTAAAATTCACCAGTGCGTACATCAGAGACTGTAGCCAAATATGTTGGTACACTAAGCATACGGACTGTGCTTCACATAACTGGGTCATTGACTAGATCAAAATCAGCTAGATCAAAGAGCTAGAGGACTGGGAATGAGAGATCAGGAGGGTCAACTTTGCTGATTTCACAGAGATAGAAACTAAGGCTCTAAGAGGGAATCCAGATCCTTCTCTCTCAATGTGCATCCTCCTAAAGCACCATTCCAAACACTCTTAGGAAGTAAAAGGACAGAATGCCAGTGATCACGGGGCATTAAAGGAGGCATAAAGGACCAAGCCAGGTTGTGAGCAAAAGCTTTTACACTAAAAAGGGTAAGGGCCATGTGGCAGTGAAAGCAGCAAGAGAAGGGAAAGTTCAAGGACAGGACTCAACAATGTGCAAGCCTTGGGTGGAGTAAAGCAAATGAGTGAACCTTTCTTGAAGTAAGGTCCATTATAAGGAGTAGATGTAATAATTTAGAGTTGGAAAGGGCCACAGAGGTCATTAGGTTTAAGGCCTTGTTTCTCTTACAGAGGAAACAATGAAGGGATGACCAGGTTAGGGAGCTGTCAAGAGTCTGAGGCAGTCAGCAGCAGAGCTAAGATCTCAACTTAAGCAAGTCCTCATTCCAAAGCTAGAACTCTTGTCAAAGAGGGAGTGATGAGAAAGGAGACTGGGAAAAAGGATGGAGCAGAGGAATAAGCAGGTGGTAGAGGGCATAGGCCATATTAAACAGTTTAGACAATATAAAATCAGCAGAATGTATTAGAGCAAAGAAATGGCATTATGAAATGTTTAAAGAGAATTTTCCAACAATATAAAATGACTTGTAAAGGAGGAGAGACCAGAAGCAAGGAGGCCAGATGGAAGATTGCAGTGTAATAGTTAAGTGAGAATAAGGGTATGGAATAGGTGGTAGCTATGGAAATAAAGGCAGGGATCCAGCAAGAAACCCCAGAAGGACTTAGCAATGGTTTGCATGTGGGAAACAAAGCTGAGAAAAATGACAATTACTAAAAAATAGTGACACCCTGGGCAACCAGGCCAACTGAGGATCAATGGGAGGGGAGAAAAGAATCAGTGGCCATGCAGTGGCAGGGACACGTTGAGCTGTTTTTGTCATACTTTAATATTTCAACTGAACATCCATTTTGAGCTAGTAGGTAACTGGGACATTAAGAGCTGAAGATTCATTGTAGGTAATAGGAAGACAGGGAGAAATGTTAGTGCTAAAGATTCAAAAGACCTAACTGTCAATAAGAAAGTCCAACAATTAGAAAGGATGGAGCAGAAAAGTCCTTAGGGCATTTCAAATTGAAGAGGGATCAGCATCCACAAAAGCAAATACTTCCTCCTTTGAATCCCCTTTACATTAATCCAGAAGGTGCTTCAAGAATGTACTTCCTCGGGGGGCGGAGCCAAGATGGCGGAGTAGAAACAGCTAGTTCAAGCCTCTCTGCCCCCAGATTCCCCACAAACTATGTAAAAGGGGACTCTGAACAACTTCTGGAGCCCCAGCACCCACAGAACGACACAGAGAAGCTAACCTCCCGCTGAGGACAGCCCAGCAGCCCTGCAGGAAGGACCAGCGCAGCGGTCTGGGAGCCGGCAGCACGCAGATCGCAGAGCGCAGGAGCCAAGCCGAGCTGAGCCCAGGTCCGCGTGAGCCGAGGTTTTAGCCCCAGGGCGGCCGGGCCAGCAGCCAGCTGGAGGAACCCCTGAACACCAGGAGCTGTGGCGACTCCAGAATTATCAACATAGACATGCCTAGGACAAAGTAAGAGGTTAGTGTCCTATGGACTTTGGGACCTGTATTTGGGGAATGCGTCAGCTCCCTCCCCTGGGGGCTAGAAGCCGCTGAGGAGACACTCCATTGTGTAGTTTTCATAGGCATTTCCGGCTCCCAGCCTACAAATCGTGGGGAGATCCAGCGATCAGTCTTGGGGGGTAATCGCTCTTGTTTTAACCTCCCTGGATCTGGATTGTGATCTAGGGTGGAAGTTGTGGGTGGGTTTACAGCTTGCCAGAAACAGAAGTTGCCCCCCACACGTTCGGGACGAAAATTCCTCTAGCTGGCCTTAAAGCCATAGTGTGGCAACAAGCCCAAAAGTCAAGCAATTAAGTGGCAACATGCCAAGGCAAAGGAACAGAAAAATGCAACCCTAGACTCCTATTTTGGGGGCATAGAGCGGGAAAAGGACTGTGAGGTCAGAAGTCCTGCTCCAAAAGCCCCAGGGGAAACCATGAGCAGGTTGCAGGCCATAGAGGACCTTAAGAAGGACTTTAAAAATCAAATAAGAGAAGTGGAGGAAAAATTGGAAAGAGAAATGAGAAAGATGCAGGAAAAGTATGAAATGAGGGTCAACAGCCTGACTGAGGAAAACAACACCTTAAAAAATAGACTGACTCAAATGGCAAAGGAGGCCCAAAAGGGCAATGAGGAGAAGAATGCCTTAAAAAGTCGAATTTGCCAGATGGAAAAAGAGTCTCAAAAGTTCACTGAGGAGATTCATTCCTTCAGAGTTAAACTGGAGCAAATGGAAGCTAGTGACTTTATGAGAAATCAAGATGCTGTTAAGCAGATCCAAACAAACGAAAGATTAGAAGGCAATGTGAAATATCTCATGGGAAAAACCACTGACCTGGAGAATCAATCCAGGAGAGACAATTTAAAAATTATTGGACTACTTGAAAGCCATGATCAAGGAAAGAACCTAGAAATCACCCTTCAAGAAATTCTCAAGGAAAACTGCCCTGATGTTTTAGATCCAGAGGGCAAAATAGAGGTTGAAAGAATCCACCGATCACCTCCTGAAAAAGGTCCCAAAAAGAAAACTCCCAGAAATATTATAGCCAGGTTCCAGAATCCCCAGATCAAGGAGAAAATACTCCAAGCAGCCAGGAAGAAACAATTTCAATATTGTGGAAACACAATCAGATTAGCATAGAATCTGGTAGCTTCTACACTGAGGGATAGAAGGGCATGGAATATGATATTCCAGAGGGCAAAAGAACTAGGAATGAACCCAAGGGTTACCTACCCAGCAAAACTGAGTATTTTGTTTCAGGGGAAAATATGGTCATTCAGTGGAATAGAGGACTTTCAAGCATTCTTGAGGAAAAAACCAGAATTGAATAGAAAATTTGACATCCAGACACAAGAAGCAAGAGATGCCTGAGAAGGTAATCAGGGAAAAGACATCAAAAGGAACTTATCAAAGTTGAACTATTTACATTCCTATATGGAAAAGCAATAATTGTGACTGATGATATCCTTCTCACTATGAAAATAATGAAAGAAGGGGGTGTGGTCATATGAATACATATGTGAATGTGTGTGTATATGGTTACAGTTATATATGGATAGAGGGCATAGGTTGAATTTATTGGGAAGGGAGAATACTCAAGGGATGAAATTATGAGGTGAGAGAGGAAAGTGGCAAGCGGAGATGGGGAGAGACATGGTAGGGTAAACTATCTCATGTAGCGGAAGTGGGTGCAAAGGAGGGGGAGAATAAGGAAGGCTAAAAAGGCAAAACCACATTCACACTGAATTTGGTTCAGGGAGAAAATGACATACATACTAAATGGGATATCTCAACCTGCAGCATGATAGGGGCAAGGGGGATGAGAGGAGGGATGATGGATGGGAGGGCATCCTTGGGGTGAGGGGAGGTTGGAAGTACCCACTATAGAAGAGGGACAGGATCATGTAGGGAATGGACCAGGTGGGGGGTGGGATGAGTGGGGGGGAATTATAAGCAGCCTTGTACAATATATCTACCATGATAATGTTTTGCATAGCTAGACATGTACAACATATACTGAATTACTTATCTCCCCAGAGGAAATGGGTGACAAGGGAGGAAGGAAATGGATCTGAAACTCGAGGTCTTAACATTAAATGTTTCAAATATATATATATATACTATTATTAATACTCTTTTGCCTATAATTGGGAGATAAGATGTGCAGGCATTGGGACACAAAGATTCATCTTCCTCTAATGGAAAAGTCGATGGGGGTATGGGAGAAGGTTTGGGAGAGAGCAGATTGGAGGAAGCGATATCTTGTGGGACTGCTATTCTGGGAGGTTGGGTAGGGGAATAATGGGGGGGAAATGATTGTAACTCAAAATCTGGCGGAAATGAATGATGTAAAACAGAAGTTAATAAAGCATTTGTTTAAAAAAAAATAAAATATAAAAAAAAGAAAAAAAAGACTTCAAGACAAAAAAAATTAACAATAATAAAAAAAAAACGTATTAAAAAAAATTAAAAAAAAAAAAAGAATGTACTTCCTCCCTCAGCCATTTACGGGGATCCTAAAAAGGCAGTCTCGGCCTATTTTCACTTAATCACATACATAATCATTTTGTATTGTTTCTCAGCCCCTAAAGTACCAAACACAACACTCCTGTAACTGCACTTTGTGCCTATTATGCATCCGTCCAGATCAGCATCATTTTAAACACACCTATGTGTGATATTCGCTTGCCCATTATTTGGATCCATTGACATAATGGAGACTGAACAAGCAACTGCCCAAATGCCACTTGTGTGCTGACATGGTTTATGAGGTAAATGCAACCTGAGTCCCCACTCCAACCCAAATTATCTTTCTACCTACTGTCTATAATTAGATTTTAATTTCCAGTGATATAAATAGCAGGGTAGATGGCCTGCTGCACTCAAGACATTTCTTCAAAGGCCTGCTGAGATCATGTAAACAAAGTAGTATTTCTAGTCCATTCAAAGTAACCTCCTGTTGGCTTTTCTGCTTTCTACCACAAGGCCAGATCTTGCCTTGAGTCAGGAGGCAGTCTTGTGGTGAGAGCTGGATTCAAATCCCAATTGGAACACTTGCAGTATGTGACCCTGGCTGAGTCATGTTCCCTTTCTCTGAGAATCCTTTTCTTTATGTGTGAAACATGGATAAGAACATACTATGGTTGTTGTGAGGAAAAAGCCATAGTAATGTTAGTTAAATTTCAAGAAACATGGGAATATTTACCTAAATTGATGCAGAAAAACATGTATTTTTTATGTGAATTAAGATCATGATAAGAAAACTGAATTCATCAGACATCAATCTGCTAGAAGAAATAAAGAGCTTTACATAAAATTCTTAAGGCTCACCAATGTTTGTAAACAATTAATAACTGACATTCACACATCAGGACCATGACCAAGTCTCAGCATAGGAAACCTATAACCATTTCCTTTTCTTGTTTGATTATAAAAATCTTGGGTGGGAGTGGCTCAGGGCATGGCCCAGGGAGCACAGACCTTCACATACAGTAGGTGCTTAGGATATGTTGACTGTTGCTGCACAGCAGCTGGTTCCTTACCTGCCAGGAGATGCTGCAGCTAGGGATGCAGGGTTCAGGAAACACGTCCAGCTGGCAGGTGGTCCGTCTTCCCTAGATCCTGCTCCCCATGCTTGATCTTCAGTCAGGAGCAGGGGAGATACTCACTATGAAGAACCACACGGTGACCTTCAGCCTACAGGAGCCAGGCTGGAGCTGACCCTTCAATAGCTACCACGAGATGGACAAATCGATTTCCCATGGGGCTAAGCAAGCTACCTAATCAATCAAATAATGGCCTTTACTACTAAAGCCCTCATTAACTGGGAATACAACAGGTCAGTACTTACCTGTAAGCCAAATCACAGGGATATGTCAATAACTTACACATGAAAATCAATGGTCCAAATTATGACATTTTGTCTCCTTCCTTTTAGGACCATCTCCTATTCTAGTCTTCCCTCTATCCTTTCGACATTCTTACCTCCTGTAGATTTCTCATCCCAGGCCTCTTCTCTCCTCCTAGCCTTTCAGATTTAAAGCCAACCACACCTGCCCTTTAGAAGAAGTCCTTCCCCCAAAGCCACCAGTATGAGGGTCCAAGCTACTTCCCCATGGAGGAAGAAGAGACTTCTACTTCCCATAGCCCTTCTGGGTACAAGGGCTCACCTCACAGAGACCTAAAAGGCACCAGGATAAGTTCTATCACCACCTTTTTGAAACCCAACAAGCTACAGGATGAGGAAAGAGGCTCTGAGAGGCCTTCTGTTAGTAGTGCTAATCCAATAAAGCAGGAGTCCTTAACCAGGGGTCCAAAAACGTGTCTTTTGGTTAGATTTTTTTAAACTAGTTTGATAAGTATATTTCAAAATAATTGGTTTCCTCTGTAATCCTATATATCTCATGCATCTAGAAACATAATTCTGAGAAGGCTTCGCCAGCCAGCCAAAGGGACCCAGGACACAGAAAATAATGCAATAAAGGCATAGTTTGTCCTTTGGTTTGGAGGGGCTTTAGGTTTTGTTTTTGGATTTTTTTGTCTTTTTGTTGTTATTTTAAACAGAAAAATGTGAATTCGATTTTGTTGGACTTAATTTAATGGCCATATTTAGGTTTTCGTCCAAACACCTAGAAGCCTGTAAGTAATGGGTGAATTTTTTTTAATTAAATCTTTAGAAGTTCGTAATGTCTCAAACCAGCAGCTGGTCACTGCTTGTCAAGTGCCCACTTCACACAAGAAGGCTGGGGTCAGAGAAACTAACCAATGAATGTGCTTCAAATGCTCCACAGAAACAGGGGAAAGATGTGGTGGTTCTGCCCGAATTCCCCCCTAGGAAAACAGGATGGGCAAAGTGTTCAGGAAGTACATACTCCAGCAGGTATAGCCTGTGACAGCAAACCAAGAAGCATGTGCTCCTCAGCTTCTGCCTCTTCAACTAATTACCTGAAAATTAAAGCCTGGGGTTAGAGCATCTCCCATCTTATTAACATTCACCTCTGATGCCAGAACAGGGAGAAGGAACAGGGAAAGCAAAAGAGAAACACCCAGGCCAAATCACAATCTCAGGGGCGAAAGGGGCCCCCAAGGGTCACCGAAGTCAACCCCAGATGTCATTTAGCCCAGCCTTCCCCAGGTAGCAGCCCATCCCACTTTACAATTTCACCCCTCACATCTGGTTCTACCTTCAGAGGCCTAACAAAACAAGTCTATGCTCTATTCCACATGACAACTGCAGGGTGAGATGTGGATATGGATTCAGGAGAGCATTTAAACCCCAAGCCTATGCTTTCCTGCCAGCAAGGCCCTCCATCACTGCAGGATGAGAAGACTAGAATAAGGCCATCTCTGGGTTTCCTTCCAGCTCTGGCAGCCATGCTCCTACTTGAAGAAAACGATCATCGCTTTCCTTCAGTCTTCTCCAAGCTGAACATCCTTTGTCCCTTTGTTCTCATGTGGCCAAGATAGCAAGGCCTTTCCCTACCCAAGCTGCCCTCCACTGAAACCTCCCCAGCTTCTCAGGGTCATCAATATTGCTGCCTGAGAGACAGTGCTGGGCAGGCTGGGAAATCAACAAGGAGATTGTAAAGGAGAGAGGAGAATGAAGGCTGGAGCAGATCAATTCACCTCGCTCACACTGCATTGGGGGTTGAGGCTTTTTCATCCTCCTAGAAGCACATTCCAGAAGTCATTCCAAAGTTTCCCAGAGCCACTCTGACTTTAAAAAATCAGAGATTAATATAGAGAAGACAGCAGATTAGGGGGCAAGCAGCGGAGTGGCCAACAGGTTCTTAGCCTACAACACTAGAAAAAGAATCCCCCAACAACGAACATTTTAGTCCCAACTCTTCCTTCAGTTTTCTAAAATGTATTAAGTCAATTATTTATTTCTCTCTACCACTTTAAAAATGGTCAGTTAAGGAATCTCCTTAAAGGCCAAAAACTTTTGAAATAGTCACCTACTATTTCCCAATTTTCAAACTATTCTTATTCAGACCATCTAAGACCAAGGGAATATTGATTCCACCTCTTCAGATACATTGGAAGGCAGGTCACCAACAGCACCGGGGAACAACCTAGAACAACCTCAAACAAGGCAACCATACAGAGGCCCCCAACCCAACTTTCCCAAGTCTAGATGGTTAAAGCCAATGAAAAACAAAATGTACTTTGAAGGCGTGTCCATCAGTAAAAATCATCATCATCATCATGTCTTGTGTTCAGTGCACTGTGATGGGAGAGTAAGCAAGTGCTACCCAAAAGGAGGAGAGACTTGGGAATCCTATTTTGGAGCTGCTGTCACTCAGGCAGGAGAAGGAAGTTGGGGGAAAACAAATGGGGTGAGATTTTTAACAGTAATAATGCCTATACTCAATGCCTGTCCCTCAAGAATTCAGCAAGTTCAGGCCACAGTGGTTCCAATCACTTCAAACTCCATTTTGGCAACTTGCTGCACATTCTTTTCAGTTTCACTGTGGTAAGGGGAGCATCCTCAAGTCTCCCTATAGCAGCAATTCTAAGAGGATGAGTCCATAAGGGAAAGGCAGACATATTGGGAAGGGACCCCAAAACCATGGCTCCATATGTCAAATGAGGGGGAAAGGGGCGAACTCAATGGCCTCTAATGTTCCTTTCAGCTCTAAATCTATAATCCTAGGGTATCTTAGAGCCCCAATTATAGCCTACACTCAATCAAAATAGTCTATTAAAGTAGAATTTCAGGAAGTTCCAATGTACTCAAAACAAACTTAATTCATTTTGACCCCGTCCTAACTCACCCTTTGGTTTATCATTCTCTTTGAGACAGCATCAAGGTGCCTCTTTTGACTCAGTTGTTAAAATAAGAATAAGGGAGTTTTTTCAGCATATGCCTGAAGGAGACCAAGTTCTGAAGTGAGGATCCCATTTGCTGCCAATGCTACTTAGAGTCTCTGGGTGCTTGGCTTCATTAGATTGGAACCTCCTTGAGATCAGACTGACTTTTGCCTCTTTTTGTATCCCTAGCATTTAACATAGTACCTGGTACATGGTAGATGCTTACTAAATGTTTATTAATTGACTGGCTCTCAATTTAATCTTCTGATACAAACAAATGAGAAAGTCAGTTCTCTAATATAGCCCTCCTGGGACTCAAATTATTCAATGATCTGTATGATTCTGTGGCTTCACATGGAATTCAACTAGGCCTCAACAGACTGAAGCAGTTACAAATGGTAACAAAGGGGGCAGCTAGGTGGCACAGTAAATAGAACATTGGCCCTGGAGTCAAGAGGACCTGAGTTCAAATCTGACCTCAGACTCTTGACACACTTACTAGCTGTGTGACCTTGAGCAAGTCACTTAACCCCAATTGCCCTGCCCTCCCCCCTCCCAAAAGGCAAAAAAAGGGTAACAAAAAACAATAACAGCAACACAAAAACCAAAGTTGACAATGTGGGTTTGGGATGTTCTTTGGAGCTTAAACCTACAGTTCTCCAGTTGGGGGTGGGGGGGGGGGCGGGAAGGAGGCTTTTTATATATTAAAGGTCTGAAAATTGGAGGGAGGCAGCCCAGTATAGAGGAAAGCAGAGCTCTCTGAGTCCAAAGACCTGAGTTTGAATCCTGGGTTGGGCACATGCTCACTAACTGATCCCTTAGTCCCTTCACCAATCTGAGCCTATGGAGATAATCCTCCTACCCACCTCTCCCCTTGGGAAAAGCACTTCATAAATCTTGAAAGTTAGTGAAATGTGAGCTCTTATTAAGGCTTAAACTAAGCCCTGTGCATTTGTGGTTGAATGATCAGCACAGATTTGGGGGGAAAAAAAGGAAAGAAAGAGCAAAAAGTCTTTCATAGGAGGAAAACAAATGCTTCATTTAGTGAGACGAATCAAAACGTTTCTGTATGCATTCAGGAATGAGCAACAGGAAGCCTCCCACTCATTTTGCTAAAGAGTAAAATTAATCTCCAAAAATGGGGCCTGGGGTGAGTGTGGCACCCAAAATCCTCAGCCCAGCCAGCTCCCTCCAGCTAGTGGTCCTGGGGTACAGGAAGGCAAGCCTCCACCCGGCCTCTTGCCACACACACATCCCAAAGCTCCAGAAGCTTCATAGGCAGCTCCCATTCTGGGCTCCCCGCCTTCTTCTCTTCTCCGGATTCCAAAGTCTCCCTTTAACACAGCATTCCTAATTAGATGATTAGTGCTTAGAAGGGCAGGAGAGAAGTTATTTGCATAATTTAATCACAAAAAGAAGTTAAAGATAAGGATTTTGCTGTTCCTTTGTACAATTATCTCCTTCGGCCTGGGGGGCTGAGATATTAATGTGATTAAACAGTATTTCTGCAAACAGGCAACTGTGTGTCCTCTATTAAAGCAGGGCTGGAGGCAAATGAAAAATTAATTTTAGAAGACAATCAATTTTATTCTACATGACTGTAATAAATAACAGCCCATCTGCAGACAAGCCATTAGACCCTGGGAGGGTACATGTGTCACAAAGTCGAAATGACACACAAGGCTAAATTCTCCACCAAAATGCAACTCATAATAAATGGCCCACCAGCTGCCATTGCAGCCTCGAAAGGCAACACACGAGGATTTCCTAGAAAGCCAGGTGCACGCTGAGTCACTTCCAGGCCTCCAGTTAAGTCCACTCTGATTGCAGAAATTCCCCAAGGCTGAGGGTTTGAATTGTGAGCATCCCACAGTCCTGCAAACACACCCACGTTCTCTGAGTGGCATCCCAGCTGACATCTGGAAAGCACTTTAAAGGCTCATTAGAGGCAGCTAGGGTGCACTGGCTAGAGAGCCAGAAGACCCAAGTTCAAATGTGACCTCAGAGACTTAACTGTGTGACCCTGCCCGAGTCATTTATCTGCTGTCTATTTCTATTTCTTCATTTGTAAAATCAGGATATTAATAGCAGCTACCTCCCAGGGTTGTGATGAGGATCGAATGAGATAACATTTATAAAGTGCTTGGCAAACCTTAAAATGCCATATAAATGCTAAACGAATCATGAGAGCTTCACAACAACCACATGAGGAAGATATTATCACGCCCATTTTACAGATAAGAAAATTGAGTCTCGGGGCCACTAGATGGCGCCGTGAATAGAGCACCGGCCCTGGAGTCAGGAAGACCTGAGTTCAAATCTGGCCTCAGACACATAGCACTTACTAGCCATTGGGGGTATGGGAGAAGATATGGGAGAGAGAAGATTGGAGGAGGGGATATTTTGGGGTGGTGGGTAGAAGAAAACAGGGAGAAAATTTGTAACTCAATATCTTGCAGAAATGAATGATGTAAACTCGAAGTTAATAAAGCATTTGATTAAAAAAAGAAAACTGAAAAAAATATTTTCCTCCATTGAATATATTTAAGCACATGTCATCAAATTAGCCCCCAAAACTAAGATCTAAGATTTCAAAGTCACTGAGCCAACACTGGAAATGCTGTTCTACATGCTATGGGAGGTAAGAGGAAAAGAAATACTGATAAATGTCCTTAGGGTTGGGGCGACAACACAAACACACAGGTGAAATGATGAGGAAACATGTACATAACATTCCAAGACAGCTGAAGTCAGAAAGTAATACGAGATTAACGGCCAAAATTAATTGGACAAGCCAAGACTGCAATGAGGCCGGAGAAGGGAGAAGCCACTTCAGCCTAGAAAAGGGTGATTGGTGGGATGAGAATTGAGCCGAGTTTGGACCACACTCTGGTCACAGCCAGAGGAGGTAATGTGTATCAGAGGTGTCAGGCATGAGGTTGAGCTCCTGGGGCCCACAACTAGTCTGGCAGATGTAACTGGGAAAGATTTCATAAAACAAAATTACAATAAAACAAAGATAACATTACATTTTAAAACTAAATTAACATGTAGCTCCTGGGAATCTCTGTATGAATTAGTGCCCACTGTTTCTATTTGAGTTTGACACCACTGATGCAAATGATCATTATTATAATTTTATAGATGAGGAAACTGAATTTCAGAGGTCATGTATGTGCTAAGTGACAAGAACTGGAGCTCGGATTCAAGTGGTCTGACTCTCAATTTAGGGGGTTCTGGAAGGATGACTAGCATTTCATAGGCAGAGGAGAAGAGAAGCCCCTTGAAGGACAGCAGACTAAGCAAAAGCTAGGGGGCTGGAGTGCATTAGTGTAACAAGAACTGGGGGTGGGACACCTTTCTGGATGGAGTAGAGGGTTCAGGAAGATGAGTAGTCACCAATTTTCATTTGATAACAATTTTTTTTTAAATTTCACTGCTTTAAGATCTCAAAATTCCAGGGAAGTATGCCAAGATCTAACTATTAAAGTATCTTATTTTAGTAATCTTCAAAGCACTGAAAAGGCTATCATGTCTTAGAGCTATTGGACCAGAATGATCCAATGGGTAGATATTAGGGAGGGAATGTCCTGTTCAATCAAGTACAGGTTGGAGCAGATAGCCTTAGAGTTCCCATCAAATTCTGTGGTCTCAAGTACCCAGGTTTCTTGACTATATTTCTTGGCTATAAAAGAGCTGGTTCTCAGATCAGAATTAATTTTTACATTATATGTAAAGACAACATTGTAAGAACATCCATATTGGATCAGTAAAAGTACCACACTAACTTTTTCAAATGCTTTCAATGAAAATGTTTTGAAGAAAATAATGGACTCAAGGCCATAGAGGTGAGACATACAAAGGCACAGAGATGAAAGTACACAAGACCACAGGTTTGGAGCTGAAAGGGATGGTCATCTAATGACCATTTACAGAGGAGGAAACTGAGACCCAAAGGGATTAGAAAACTTCCCTAGGGATAGGAGGGAGGGAAATATAGTCAGTCTTTTACAATATATCCACTATGGAAATGTTCTGCATAGCTACACATGTACAGCATATACTGAATTGCTTATCTTCCTAGTAAGGGTGGGTGACAAGGGAGGAAGGGAATGAATCTGGAATCCAAAGTTTTAAAACCAAATGTTAAAATTATATATATATGTGTATATATATGTGTGCATATATATATATACTATTATTGATAATATTTCATATGTAAGTGGGAAATAAGATATACAGGGGTGGCTAGGTGGCGCAGTGAGTAGAGCGCTGGCCCTGGAGTCAGAAGGACCTGAGTTCGGATCTGGCCTCAGACACCTAACACACACAAACAAAAACCTAGCGGTGTGACCTTGGGCAAGTTACTTAACCCCAATTGCCCTCCAAAAAGCAAAAAAAAAAAAGAAAGAAAGAAGATATACAGGCACTGGGGCATAGAGATCCACCATGCCCTACTGGAAAAATTGAAGGGGGGATGGGAGAAGATATGGGGGAAAGTAGATTGGGGGAGAGGGTATTCAATGGGATTGCTGTTTTGGGGTGGGGTAGGGGGAAAAGGGGGGGAAAATGTTGTGGAAATGAATGATGTAAACTGGAAGTTAATAAAGCATTTGATTAAAAAAAAAGAAGAAGAAAACTTCCCCAGGTTCACACAGCTAATTTCTAAAGGGGGATGTGAATCCTCATCTTGTCTTTCTCTACGTCAAAGAAATTACAGTCAGTCCCTAGCCCTCTCTTCAGAAGTCCAGAACTCAACCTATTATATAATCCTGGTGTAGTCTGAAAGCACTGCTGGGGGCACGGAAGCCAGTAAGTTGCCCAGGGTCACATAGTCAGTGTGGTACAACAGGGGCATATTAGAAGCAGGACAAACCCACATCTTCAGGTGAGGGAACAGCAAAAAGGCCAGTCTGTCCCACGCACAAAGGGGAATAAATGGCACATAATAAATCTGCCCAACACAGTGCCTTGGCACACAGTAACCACAATCCATACCAGTGGAAATTCAGTCTGATCTGGATTTCATAAATGGGCCACCATTAGCCAAGCAAATGACCTTCCATCCTTTCCCTCTTCACACTGAGGCACTTGAATCATTCACCCTTCAGTTCAAAATGACATAGTCAAGATAACCAGTTACCAGCATTTCCTGTCCCTTTAAGCTGTTTGATCAGTCACCTAGGGCTTAGAATATCTAATCTAAAGAGTAGATCTTGGCCTTGAACACACTCCAGTGCTCTACATCTATCTACACACGCACAACAACACTACTGGTGATAGAATCAAATCAAGTCCATACGTGAGGGAGCATGGATCCGTGACTTCAAGCCAGGTAATTATTCAAAAAGTAGAGACAGCAAAATGTCCACACGTTCTCATCCTGTCCAAATTTTGTCTGTGTTTGACCATAAACACTATACAATAGGTCTACCCAATATATCTAAGCATTTTGTGACATTTCATGAATATCAACCAAGAAAGTAGATTGCTCAGTCTTTTCAGTCATATCTGACTCTCTGTGACCCCATTTGGGGTTTTCTTGGCAAAGATAATGGAGCAGTTTCCTATTTCCTTTTCCAGCTCATTTTACAGATGAGGAAATGGAGGTAAACAGAGTAAAGTAATTTGCCCAGGATCACACAGCTAGTAAATGTCTGAGGCTGGATTTGAACTCGCGTCCTCCTGACTCCAGGGCCAGCACTCTATCTGCTGCACTATCTAGCTGCCCACAGAACATGGGTTACCTCTTAGCTCTCTCTCCTTTTTGCTACTTGAGCAGCACGGCACCTTTTCCAGTTGTACGATGCTCTGGTAAGAGCTTTTATGACATATTCATTGGTAACACGAGAGAGGGGCAGCGTGTCATAGTGAAGAATGAGCCAACCAAGAATTAGACAATCAAGAAGACCAGGGTGGCGGCTAGGTGGCGCAGTGAGTAGAGCGTCAGCCCTGGAGTCAGAAGGACCTGAGTTCGGATCTGGCCTCAGACACTTAATGCACACACAAACAAAAACCTAGCCGTGTGACCTTGGGCAAGTTACTTAACCCCAATTGCCCTCCAAAAACCAAAAAAAAAAAAAAATCAATACCAAATGTTGGGGGCGGTTAGGTGGCGCAGTGAGTAAGAGCACTGGCCTTGGAGTTGGGATGACCCGAGATCGGATCCAGCCTCAGAAAATGAGCACCCACACATAAATAATGACTAGCCGTGTAACCTTGGGCAAGTTACTTAACCCCAATTGCCCTAAAGGGGCGGCTAGGTGGCGCAGTGAGTAAGAGCACCGGCCTTGGAGTTGGGATGACCCGAGATCGGATCCAGCCTCAGAAAATGAGCACCCACACATAAATAATGACTAGCCGTGTAACCTTGAGCAAGTTACTTAACCCCAATTGCTTATAAAAAATTTTTTTTAAAAAAAAGAAGACCAGGGCTGAAGTTCTACCCCTGACACATACCACTTATCCTACAGATAATCCCTGAAACCCTCCATGCCTCAAATGCTTTAACTTACAAAGGAGTTACCATTTCTGCATCTGGAGAAGGAGCTTCCCCACATTAGTAAAAATCACAGGTCATGACCTTCTCCCTCCTCAAAAACAAATTGCTAAAGAACCCAAATGGCTGCCTCAACATCGTGCAGTTTCTCTTATTAGTTCCTGGGCCTGGGCCCCACCACAGAAGAGGCGATCAGGATGCCTCTCTTCCCTTCAGTGGGATCATTTTCTGTTCCTTCCTCCTACTTTGTTCCAGGCAGATTTATCAATTCCCCCTCTAGTCTCTCTCTTTTTTTTCTTTCGTCAGGCAATTGGGGTTAAGTGACTTGCCCAAGGTCACACGGCTAGTTTTTGTGTTAAGCGTCTGAGACCAGATTTGAACTCAGGACCTCCTGACTCCAAGGCTGGTGCTCTATTCATTGTACCACCTAGCCACGTCTCCCCCCTCCCCCGCTGTCTTTCCACTCAGATTTCCAACTACTAACTTTTACAATGTCCAGGAACATTGAAAACCTGAAACAATCCCCCAATCAATAAAGCTCCCCTTTCCAATTCTTTGTCAAAGATGTACCACTTCCCTAGATAAAAATGAGCTGGTGAGGATGATCACTCCAACCACCTGGTGGGTCCTTCTCCTGTGGCCCTCTTCAATGTGGCTGAGAGTGTGGTTCTTTTTGTGGCGGTACCACGGCTGACTCAACCTGGCCACAGCATTCCTGCTGCACTGCTGGTACTCGATCAGGGGAATGCTTAAAAAGCATTAGCAACAATGGGAAGGTCATTACAAATAATTTTAGATTTTTACCTTTTTTTCTGAGAAACTAAATTAAGCTAAAAGATTGGCAAAAATGTGGAGTTTCCAAATTTAAAAATCACATCACACGGATGGTACTTTAATCCAAAGAAAAATGATCATTACAGTCTTTCAATATAATGATTCAAATGATTCTCTCAAATATATATGCATACATACACAAACATATATATACATATATAAATATAGAAAACATATATTCACACACAAACATATATACGTATATATATATGGAGAGAGAGAAAATCCCAACTGAAAGCAACTAACACTTGATATTCACAAAGAATTTTACCTCATTTTTCAAATATTCAAACTATGAAACTGTTCCCCAAATCCCTATGGAGCATACTAAAATCAAGAGAATACAGCTCAAAGACAGACAGTAAGTCAACTCATCCAAGCCAATGGACAGTGCCATACACACATACACACACACACACACACACACACACAGTAACGTTTAACAATACCATAAAGGAAGGTGTCTTATAGGTATAGCAAGCATTCAAATGATGTCACAACTTCTGAAGCCACAAGATCATCCCCAGGAAAACAATGTTTTGGGTATCCAGGAGTTTCCCTGATTCAAAAAGAAAGGCTCTGCTTTCCCCCTTCACTTTATACCTAACGAGTACTGGTTCTGATTTCTACCTACATGTGTGCTCCTATGCTGGTACTAGTGTTAATGGTTGGATAAGGGACCTGCAATTACTGTACCTACCACTCACATCCCATAACACTCAGGAGAGAAGCAACAGTGAACGTAGCAAAAAGGACTAAATTGGGAGTCAGAGGACATAAGTTTGAGCCCCGACTCTGACACCCATCAACAATGGGACCTTGACAAATGACCTCCCCTCTCAAAGCCAGAGATTACTCATCAGCAAAAGCTAAAAGCTGTATTAGATGTCCTCTTAAGGCCCTCCAAGTCTTTAATCTAAGACCTTAAGTCATTGTGACTGACCTTTGAAGTAAAAAATACAGTTGAATGGTTGTAATGTGCCTCTACCTCCATAAAAGCTTTATTAAAAACTATTTATATAGTAATAGACCACAAATTCTTTCAATTCTAAATTCCTGATATAATGCCAGCATAAGAAAATGAATGTGTTTATTCAATAATCAATATTTATTGATTAGAATGCAAGAGAGAGAGAGATCAGGTCACAGAATCTCCAAGTTAGAAGGGCCCTCAGAGGCCACATAAGCCACCTGGCACCTGCAGACTTTCTACTAACATTCAGAGGTAGCCAAGTGTTACAGTGAACAGAGCACAGCGTCTAGAGTCAGAAAGACCTGCATTCAAATCTAATCTCAGATACTTATTAGCTATGTGACCCTGGGCAAATCACTTAACCTCTGCTACCTCAGTTTCCTTATCTGTAAAATAGGAGTAATCATAGCACCCACCTTCCAGGATTGTTGTAAGATCAAATGAGATATTTATTAAGTACAAAGCACAGTGCCCGGCACCCAGCACATACAACGGTAATGCTTATTCCCTTCCCCAAAGAACAGTAAGAGCAGTAACTGATATCATCTCATTTGTGCTTCAGGCAGGTACTTCATGCAATGAAAATCATTTGTATGATTTTCTATTTCTATCATCTTTTCTATTTCTGTGTATTATTCATATCATAATTTCTATTACACTTTATATGGATACCATCTCACTATTTCCCCCCATTTTACAGTGAAACTGAGGCTCACAGAGGCTCACCTGGTTTGCCCAGATTGAATATTTACCATATGGGGGCTACTAATGTTTAAGCCTCACAATAACCTATGGGGGTTGGCAGGAAACATCTTATTCTCCCCATTTTCCAGATAAGGAAACAGGCTCAGAGAATCTTATAACACAATATAGCAGAAAATGTAGTTCATGTGAAATCAAAAGACATAGGTTGAAATAATGTTTGTGATTTTACTACTAGTGTAGCCCCCAACAAATCATTTCATTTGTAAATGAGGGGAGGGAGAGAAAAAACTCTGATAAAGCACCTACTATGTGCCAAACACCCTGCGATAAGCGCTTTACAAATATTATCTCATTTGATCCTCACAACAACCCTGCAGGTTAGGTGCTATTCTTATTCTCATTTTTATAGTTAAGAAAACTAAGGCAGATAAGGTTAATTGATTTTCCTAACACCACTAATAAATTCCTGATATAATGCCAGCTTAAGAAAATGAATGTGTTTAATAAATGGATTAGGACAAATCTGAACTCAGGTCATCCTGACTCCAGGCCTGGGTTCTACCCACTGGACCACCTAGCTGCTTGCCTCTAGGGAGTCACACTAGATGATATCCAGCTGACAAATGCATAATCCTGCACTTAAATCCAATTCTCTTGACTCCAAGTCCAATACGCTTTTCAAGACTTCCCTGCTGTCTTAGAGAAGAGAATGTTCAGGTAGAATATATTTATTTGGTAATCACTGCTGAACATTAACATCTTGGATGTTATTGGTGATAGATATACACACAGATATACACATCTACATATAATATATATTTATACACACATACCCACACAGGGGCATGCACACATATACACCCTACTTATATGCTTGTTTCACCTGAGGAATTATCCAGAAAAACAATCCTAGCTTTAGCTGTTCTCAAAACTCGGAATCCTAACAGGCACTATTTCCCTGCCATTGGTCAGTACTCACACTCAGAAAAACTCATTTTAATATCAGATAAAGCAAAGCTTGATGAGAAAGGTAAATCTGCTGCAAAAGCTCAAATAATGTCCACTACAACAAGGCCAAATACAATTATTTGGTTTCTCAATTGTTTCATATTGTCCATATCACAATTCTTTCTATGAACACGAACGACCAGATACTCATTCCATGTATCAATAAACCCAATTCCCTTGCAAGTCACGATATCACCTTCCCGATGCTGTGGTCCTCTTCAAGAACGAAAGGCAAATAATCACAACAAAACATGCCACCTAAATTTGCTAAGAGAAAGCTAAGAATTTGGGACCAAGTTTTCTAATGGATAATATTGTTCCCACTGACATAAAATAAAAGTATTCAATCAAATACTTGTTGAATGAATAATATTAGTTTTAAAGTATATTTAAAGTAAACATGTGATTGGTCTGTAAGCCATAGTTTGTGTCACTAGTCGTCAGATCAACTCCCCCCCCCCAAAAAAAAAAAAACCTACATGATGTTCATCAATACAGAGCTACGCACATCACAGGGCTCCGTTGATCACAGACTATTTTCAAAACATCCAGTTAAACAGAATCTAAATAAATAAAATACTGCCAAAAGCTTTTCTTGAATACTTATTCACGTATGATTCCACTGCTTAGCCTGTTTTCTAAAAATATTTACACTGAGGATCAAAGGATTTTGAAATCTCTGTTATCAAAGCACCCTCTCTCATCTGTACTGGTGTTTTCGTCATTGGTTTCTTTCCATCCCACCCCACCCCCCAAATCTGGCTAGGATGTTGTATATGACCATAAGCAAAACAAATCCAATTCTAAGCTGAGATTTGAATGGGTAAGTAACCAAAGAAATTAAGCTAAGTTTTTAATATTTCTCTATCCATAGATCTGAGCCTTCAAAGCAAATGACTGAGTATCCAAACAGATATATTAAGAGAACAAGCCTTCTGATTAATTGTGTAAGCCACAAAACCTCTTATGCCTCACAACAAACACAGAGCAGAGCAAATCCCCAGGTCAACGGAACATGGCCGCTCTGAAGTGGAAAGAAATGGTTCATTCCAATCCCTCCTGATGTGTATTCTATTTATAACACAGCAGCAGCCTCTGTGTTCACTTAAAAAAAATGAAAGATCTCTTAAATATGAAAAATCCTAATTTCTTTCAGTTCAATATTTCTGATATAATTCCAGGATTTAAAAAAAAAAGAAAAAGAGCTATTATTTACTGATTAGAACACAGGAGATAAAGAAAAGGCCATTTAAAGACAAATCAAAAGAGATAAAATAATTATGTGAGTTTCCTAATTTAGCAAAAAGAGGCATGGGGAAAGGGAGGAAGAAAAGGATAATGACATGTGCAGCTTGCATCCACCTGAGAAGTTAACTCTAAATCTAAAATGAAATTGCATTCCCGAAAAGAGGGGGGACCCCAGAAAGGTACAGTGATTCTTCTGAAACTCTATTATATCTGAGCCCAAGATCTAGTAATCTTATCATGAAACTGTGGAGAAAAGACATTTTCTGGAATTTCTGTTCCAAACAGCAACCATTCAAATGTAGAATTTGGGCCAAATCAAGTACAGTGGTGTGGTCCTTGAGACCATGTGGTAAGGATAGTGAAGCACTGGACGCTTCTATTCATTCAAGTTCCTTGGCCAGGGTTTGAGATAGAGCCCCAAATCATATGGAACTCCTGCTATTGGGGGGAGTTCTGTATGACTTTTCAAGGTTCTTCTGTATACACACTGGATATCCTCTCAGAAAAATCAAGGCCTCAACTCTATTTATAGTAATGTCATTTTATAGCTAGACATATCAAAAGGCTTTATATACTTTCTATAAGTTTGGGGTGCTATTAATACTGTATTTAGGCTCAAGGCTTGGAAAACATACTGTAAAATGAGCCATTATAGGCATGTAATTTATGCTGCTACCAGAAACCTTCAAGAAATCAGTACAGTCTTACATTATCATTATGGATACACTTTATTCTTATTTTAATAGAACGGGGTATCTCAAATTGATAAATACAGATAATGCATTAAGAAATGCATTAATAAAACACACACATAAATAGACCAATCCAAATATTGTCTTGTCCTTTTGAACAAATGAGAGACAGACTTCCTCCCAAACAACTTAAATGCTAAGAATCTAACATATTGCTGCAAGCTATAATGGTTATAACTGTTAATCCAATACACCTTTTATACAAACCCATAAACACACGAGTGGAAAAATAGCACAGATGTTCATCTCTAATGCAATTTCCATTCAATTTCCTAAGTGCGGTCCCTGTGTGCAAACTAGCTTAACGTTATGTTTAGCTTGCAAATTCTTTTAATAAATAATGAATGCAATAAAACTAGGAGATCAATGGCAAGCTGAGAAATCATAAAAAAAAAAGCCTTTTGTGTTCGGGCTGTTGCCGATTTCAAACTTGAATCCGGAGACAGATCAATATCACTTTTTCTTTTTAACCCATCACATAAATAGTAGAGAGACTAAATGTGCCCTAAATGCTGTTACCAGATATCAGTTGCAAACAAACTGATAAGACCATTGGACATGATTGCAATTGAACGTTTTATACCTTTACATACACAACATTATACACTGTTAAATAGTCAACTTGTTTAAAAAAATCATTGTACAACAATAAAAATACTACAGTTGGCTCATTTGTTTTTCCTTTTTTTCCTGTCATCTAGTTTTGTTTTTTTTTTTCCAGTCAGGTAATTACTGAGGTTTTACCACAATTGGCTCTAATAAGCCCAATAAAAGCAATAGGTCAAAATGGTAGATAGTTCAAAGTCATTTTATCTTCTGGAGCTCTTAGAGGAAAGTGAATTCTATTCTTAAAAAAATAAAGTCTACCTAAAAGAGGTAAGAAATGTTCAAAAAGAGCATTTTCCTTTAAAAAAAAAAAGTCAAGTATAGAGAAATCCAAGTATGATTTGCCTTTAGGTCTTAGAACCTGTCAGGCACAAAACAGAAAGGAAAGCGTACTGGTTATTGTATTTTAGGATTTCTAATTCAATTTGTAGACAAAAAAAATTAAGACCCAAACCAGTCTATATCATCATACTATGAAGAACCAGATTTTGCCGACTAGGAACCCAGAACCAAAGCACCGGGCCCCAAGGGGTCATTGTAATATCAAGAAGGTTAAATCTGAATTGCTAAGGATCATTATGTGGCAGTGAGCTGGTTATACTGAGGAATTCTGGTTTAATCATAACATTAGGAAATCTTTTCAAAGTTCACATACAGAAAATGAAATTGAGGAAGGGGGTCGCATTCTCTTTCAACAGTATCCTGCAGTTCCAATCTCCAAATTTCAAAACCTGGATTTTTGTGCCCTTCTGTGGGGTCTCTTAGAAATGCTCTTTGTCCTGAACACTCAGGGTTTTAATAATGGAATTAAAATTGCAAGATTAATGTCTTTTTAACCACTGTATACCTTAGGAAGCAGTTTTATTTAAACCTACTGTCATCTATGGGAACAACTTTGACTAATCGGGGAAAATAAATCCAAGAAGCAAATTTTAGATAGCATTCATTCAATCATTCAGTTAACATTCTGAGAGCCTTGGGGGCTGCCACAGACTAACCATTACCTACTATAACATGTACTGCTGGAGCATGGACTACTACATAAAACCCTATTTCTGTGTTTTATTCCGAGGCACCAATGTATATAACAAAACAACTCACAGCAAACACACAACACGCATAGCAAACTCACTAGCCCCTAGCTGCTGATCAGGAAGGAAACCAGTAAGGCCTTGAGTTACAGAAACAGGTTAGGGAGAAATTGCTTCCCCTGCACCTCCAAGTCATGGTTTTTTATCAAGTAGCATCATAGAAAAAGCCATCACATATGGCTCAACAGTAGCAGAAGCACCTCACCACCATGGAGCAAGAGAGGTGACTGACAAATTTCCCTTTAAAACATAGTTCCGATCACGTTAACCATATGCACCCCAAGTTTCCCCGATTAGTATGGTCCTCTCAGTATAATCCTCTGATGGAAACTTTGCAACTCGGGCAGGGCATCCAACAATGCCTCCTATTTTTCCCCATCTCCACGAAGCAGGAAAATGAAGGTACGCATAGCAAGTAACCTGTGCAGTTTATTTGGTCTATAATGTACATTTTTGTTTTTCCTGAATTCTGTGGGAGCAAGTAAGGCAATAAAGCTGACAGGCCAGCAGATCAACTACCTGGAGCAACTGATTAACTATGAATGGTGCCAAGCTGCACAAGATGAAACCAAAGCCTGTCTTTAGAAAGATGCTAATTTTTCTTCATTACCAAATGACCATTTTCCTCAACTGAACAGGTAACAAAAAAAAAAGGGAGAGAATTAATATTTGCCAACATTTATAAAAGTCAAACTATCCAAAGTTTGTTCTCTCCAAAAATACAAAAATGAGGCATGTTTGAAATGGAGGTAAGTGATTAATTTCAGGAAAGTTATCTCAGTTTCT
Source organism: Gymnobelideus leadbeateri (assembly GCA_011680675.1). Classification (NCBI taxonomy): domain Eukaryota; kingdom Metazoa; phylum Chordata; class Mammalia; order Diprotodontia; family Petauridae; genus Gymnobelideus; species Gymnobelideus leadbeateri. The sequence continues at coordinate 742,298 of WOXC01003865.1, forward strand.
TTTGGTTTACATTGGGGAATTCAGCAAGAAATTGGGGGTATACAAGGGTATTCTAGAAGATCTGTGTTCCACAGGTTCTCATAAGAAATCTTTAAAGACCAGTTCATGTCTACGTGAACCATAAGAAGAAGAAAACATCTCTCCAAAATCCTCCACACTCCCCAGTGAAGAAATAATGATTGCCTAGTGGACAAGCTACTTCTTTCTCTAAAGAAATCCTGAAGGAGTTCCAAATCCCTTGATAAAAGTGCACTGCAGCTGCATAAAAGCCACCAAGCAGCTTATTAGTAAGGATTAAAAATCTAACACCCTCCTGTAATCAATTTGGATACAATGCTCTTCTATATATAGTGACACTCACAATATGTCCCAATCATATATGACTTATTCTCACCATAATGAAATATTAATGTGGAGAAAATGGTTGCTTTATTAAGAAGCACCACTATATTTAGATTTTTTATATTGATTTCTACCATATTGGGATAGTTAACGATTTTGCATAAAATCACACAAGTTAAGCTTCCCATTTCTAGGAGAAAGTTTATTAATTTCCACAGGGTAATCTTACAATTAAGTCTCTATTTTCCTTAGATTCCTAATAAACAATCTAGCTACTCTAGCACAAAAAAAAATGGAAAAAAAGGGGATACCGCCACTTTAAAAGCTTCAATCTCTCTGACATAGCTGGCAGAGTATGGGAACATTAATGCATCTGTCATGATAACAAGCTAAGAATAACATCTAGACATCAAACCGAGCAGAGAATCCATCTGAAGTGATTCATTCAGATCTGTCTCATTGATTTATTAAACACAGGGCAACATCTGCAGCCTCACAGAGCCGCTTGGCGAAATTAATGCAAGATCAATTCAAATGGAAAAAAAAGTGCAAAAGAGATAAATCAAAACACCATTTGCATGCAGTTCCACAATCAGGCTTATTGGGTGCAAATGCTCAATTTCCCTCCCAAAGCAAGTGTGTTTAAATGTTGTTTTATCTTGTGAGAATTGTGTGATTTGAAGTGACAGTGAAGAGTTTTGCAGGTTGCAATGGAGAAAAGAAAAAAAGGAAGAAAAATGCTCGCAAAGGCCTTTTGAATATGCAACAAGAATATCATTAATACCTAATTGTTTTGCTGTTGGGAAAAGGGGTGGTGGGTTTTCTCCAGAAACATAACATTTTCTGTTTTCCATTCATTGCAGAGAGATTATAAAGCAAATTTGAAATTTTGAGAAGGGAGAGATCGGAATCATTTGTATCTTGAAAAATGCACAATAAATTACTAATCGAAAGCCATACTGCCAACTGAAATGCAATTTATTTTGATTAGGGCTCCTTCCAATTCGATTTGCCTACCAGGGGCATTTTTAAAACATCTAAGCATTTTATTAAGACAAATAAGTTTCCACAAGAAAGGGGCAAAGATGTCAGGCTTGTCATCTGCCACAGGTATTAGGAATTTCCTTTTCAAAAAATAAAATATCACTAGGTCTGAAAACCATGACCCCCAGATTTTGGTGTACATTCATATGCTATATAATGAAGCTATTATCATATTTCAGAGATGAGTACATCATATCATTGACATTTATTTAGTGATCAACTAAATGGACAAATTTGGATGGGCAAGCGGAATTCTCTGGGTAAGGAACCCAGACAGGCTGTATACACAGAAAGGTCCATTTAAAATCAGTATGTACTTCTAGAGAAGGTCCGTGTGCAGGCACAAGGCGGAACTGCCCTCATTATAGCCTTGACATCCCTCCCCTAATAAAAGACAGAGCATTGGTGACTAGGTGACTGCTTTTAATAGACAGCAGGACTATACCCTCGTTAGCCTGTGCACTCCAATAGCTACATTTACTGCCTCCATTCACTCTTAAATTCTTTTATTGTTTGCGAACAAGAGCAAAAGTCATGCAAAATGTTCTTACTGTTGCTGATAAATTTTCAGGGGAAGATGTGCTGTTCTGTGTTGGGCACAGCCTAATAATGCAAATTAAGGCTGGATTTATTAAGGTTTGGTTGATCATCAGGATCCAGCATTCAAAAATAATTGCAAAAGGTTTTAAAAGTCATTATAATTGCATGATCCAGTGGTTACAGCATCAAAGTAGAAATGATAACAAGTCCAGATATATTCACTGAAGCTTTGCAGGTTTTCTTTATGAAAATCTCAAGTTTATATATTTGATTGTAGCTTGAAACATATATTCAATATATACTCAATATATTATTATTGTTTTCTTAATGCAGCCACTCTTGTTTCTTTAAGCATCTATTAACCCAATCAAGTGTCCAAATAACAATCAGTTGGACCTCAAATAAGTAAACATCTGTTATAGAATCTGAGAATGTGATATTTATAAAGCTACATAGAGAGAGCTGTTAGCATTGGATAAGTTAATTTAAGTATTTACCTGCCTTTACTCTAGGTTTGAGGCTGTTTCTGTTTTTTAGCTCAGTTTTTTGGGTTTTTAAGCACTCATGAGAACATTTCTACAGAGCAAGAATTTAGACATGAAGGTAAATGTGCTTTCTGAACATAACTGGCCTTGCTCTAAAAAAAGACAGCTACATGAACTTAAAAAAAGTTTTTAATAAGAAGGCAACTTTTTAAAGTTACTTGATGTCTTGGGCATCATATTCACGTTCATCTTGGAAATAACCTGCAATAAAATTCATTTTCTAAGGGAAAGGGCATGAGAGGAATGGCCAGTCCAGCCCTTCGGCACTGCAGTGATGTCAAGCCTGAGTCATAGATAGCCAAGAAGCTTTCTATTCTCTGACAGCAGGTATTCGTGCCCAACTTTTCTCCTCTGGGGAGAGAACTTTATCAGGAAAGCTAGGGAGTGGCTAATAGCAAGATACTGAAGACTAGCCTGCAGATCACTTGTAATCACCCAGCTTGCAAGGCTTTCCAGGGGACCAGGGCTAATTAATGCTCTTGGTCTAGCATGCTTATCTGTGATTCATGCCAAGCTACACTTATAAACATTTGTCCTGTGACCTCACCCCAATGCAACCTGGTGGCATTACAGAGGAAGCATGTATGGAGAAACAAGAAACGAAAATTCAGTGTTTTCATTTTTTTTTTTCCCGCCTGCGGAGAGGAAAATCACACCCACTGTTTAGGGAAAGAAAGCTGCCAATGGTTTCAATAGAAATCAATCTTACTTTTAAAAATGATTAGCAGATGAAGAAAAATCTCTTATCTAAAATGGATCCAGCACATGAGTTTTCCCACTAATTGAATCTCCCATCCTTGATCTGCACTTTCTTTTGCCAAAGCAGAAGTTGCTAAGAGATCTTGGGTTGAGCATCAGAATCCTGCCCTGTATCTCTCACCCCCTTTGGCCACTGCTTCTCTTAAGCTTCACTCATTCCCTTCCCCTGCTCTCTGCTCTCACTACCCGGGTTTCTCATCTCCTCCTGGTCTTGAATCTCCATCTTCCTTATTTTGGCCCTCCTGGGCCTGCTCCTCTGGCCCATTTTATTTCTCAGCTCTTCCCTTCCTTCTACAAAAGGCTTATGAAGAATGCCTGGGCAAGAGAGGAGGATTTGGCACCTTGCGTGGCATTTAACCCAATACACAAAGAAGAGTTTGGAATGAATCAAAGTCAGAACACAGCTAACTAACGGTGCTTTTGCTATCTGGTGATTTTTTTTTCTTAAGTGTGATGAGGAGGAGTGTTGTAGCTATCAAATTTGCAGATGTGTAATTTAAATATTAAATAAAAGTACAGAGACTGTTATTTCACACCTAGAAAAGGCAAGAGATCAAAGTGTTCTAAATAGTCTTCCTCACCTCTCTCAAATACATAGAAGCAGAGTCTTTATACTGTCAGAAAATTCAAGTAAGAGCATAACTGGCACTTTTGTTCAATATGCAGTAAGACATAAACAACCTGTATGAATAAAAGACTCATTTCCAGTTTTCCTATCCATGGTCTACATACATACGTACACGTACACACACACACACACACACACACATACACACACACACATACACACACCAGAAGCAATTCAAGAGTTTAGTGTTGCAAGTACCACCAAAAAGCAAAATATAACAACTGAATTAAAGCAAGGACAACACACAAATCACACAACAGGATTCAAAAACATTTAGTGACCACCTGTCTCCAGATACACAGAGAAATCAATCATTTGTTTATTGCTGGGGGGTTTTTTCCCTCAGTAAGAAACTGGAATCCAAACATTTTAAGGTTTTGTTGAGGCAGAAAGCACTAAATGCTTGGTTTAAGCCCTGCTCAATTTTCTTTTTCAATGAGTGTCACAGATTTTGAAAAGGGAAATTGTATAAATTGGATCTAAGGATAGCATTTCCTCAAGGTAGTAAGTGGTCAACGTTCTGGAGCCCTCCCTCTCCCTGGGAGGAAAGGAGAGGAGAAGGGAAAGCTTTAATAATGAGCAGATTTTCATGTCTGGAATACTTCAGTCTTTTTGAAGTCATGGAAATGAACTAGATGACCCCCTCCTGGTCCCTTCCTAACACTGTCAGTCTCCCTATTATTAAAGGGCTTTGTAGTAAATCAAAATTTCCTCTCTGCTCCTGGAGCCCACCACAGCTTAAGCTTCATTGTGTCCTTTAAAACTGGGCTACTCCTGAAGAAGCCATGTATGACATCACAAACCAGGTTTATAAGCCCTAATAGATAGGAAATCAAACAGGAATTCCCACAGGAGTCTGGTTCTTTTTAATTAATTGAACACAGAAGGATATCTGCTCCCCCCCCAAAAAAGGGGGGGAAGGTTTCTGTTAAATTCTGCAGCAAGCAACAGTTTGTCTTCGCTTTGTCTTTGTCAGTAGGCTTAGAGTCTACCTCACACGTTCCTTTCCACTCCCCCACATCCCCTCAGCAGATGTGAGAATTGTATTGCCCGTTTAAATCTTAGCACTAGAGATTTAAACTTGCAGTGAGAAAAAGCAAGAGGGGACCCCAAGAACTTCCCTATCAGCTAACCTTCCCAGGGTGATCCATTAATGGCTTATCCTAGCCCTGCAGGCACTTTCTTTCATGTATTATCAAAACCAATAGATAGATTGAGCGATAGATAATTAGACAGAGATAAAGCAAATATTTGTTTAAGCATTTACTATATAAAAGAACAGCGCTAACTAGGAATGGAATTCACAAGCTTACAGGTGCTTAATATGGGGAAGGGGATGGCTATCATGACTTTCTCTCTAACTGGACGGCATTTGCAGAACATTTACAGATGAGATTATAAATGGATATTTCACTACTCCTGGTACTGAGTATAAGATCTACAATCTTCTGCACTCATAAAAGATAGATAGATAGACAGATAGAACGACAGCACCAAAGCCAACAGCATTCACTCTGGTGGAAAAGCATCTTCCCACCCAGTTTGCCTGAGGAAAGAACTGAGAGCATCTTTTGCAGAAAGCTGGTCAGGGTCCTCCAGCCCAGCCCCCACACCCCGAACAGACTGTCCTTTGCAGAGGTCCCCCAGAACCATAAGAAAGTGACAATCCCGATTCCGTTGGCAGGGGCGCAGGCAGCCGAACAGAACGGAAAGATTGAGCGCCCGGCTCAACTCTCACACTCACTCACACACTCTCTCTCACTCACACACTCTCTCTCACACACACACACACACACACACACACACACACACACACACACACACACACACACACACACACACACACACACACACACACACACACACACACACACACACACGTGCGATCCGTGCGCGGGTCGGGGGCCGGCGGAGGGGGGGAACCAGCGGAGGAGCCCCCCGACCTGAACACACTCCCCCCACGGGGAGGATGTGCGCGCAGGTGGCGGCGGCTTGCCAGCTCGGCTCGGGCTCGGGCTCGGCCCGCCCGTCTGGCATCAGCATTCAGGAGAAAGTACGATCCCGGCCGCCGCCGCCGCCGAGGAGGAGAGAAAACAAAAGAGACGAATTAGTTGGGATTTCGGCTGCTTTGGGGGGATGGAACAGGCATGCAAGGACTTGCAACTTTCGGGGCAAGGGCTGCAAACTGCGGCTAAGGGAAGCCAAGCGACCCTTCTGGGAGCTCCAAGGGTGGGCAAGAGTGGGGGGGGGGGGCGGTACATCGAATGGGACTCAACGGGGCCACAAAGTTAGCCCAAGTAAGGGAGGAGGTAAGGGGATGGGGGGGGGGGCCCAAGAAGGAGCGGGACGCGAGAGTAGAGGTAAAAAGGCTAGAAAGGAGTTTTCGAAAGAGATGAGAAGGGAGAAGAAAAAGAAAAATAGTAAAGAAAAAAGAAGAAAAGGGAGGAGAGAAGGGGAGAAAAGAGGAGAGGAAAAGAGGAGGAAGGGCGGCAAGAGGTGGAAGAGTAGAAAAAAGAATAGGCCAGAAAAGCGCAGAATCGACGAGAAGACAGGAGAGAGTAGGGAAGAAAAGAGAAAGAGCTAGGAGAAAAGAAGGGAGAAGTGGGGGAAGAGGAGAGAAAAGGCGACAGGAGTCCTCACCTGGCGTTGGTGCAGTCGTTGTACAAAGTTTCAAAGTCCTTCCTGGTGATGAGTTTGCAGCGGTTCACGCCGGGCTGGATGGCACCCAGCCCCCGGAGGATCCTGACCTGCTCGACGGTGCACACCACGGGGGTGATATCCAGTCTCTTCAGCTTGGTGTAGACGGTGTGCAGGCCCCCCACGAGGTGCTTCAGGAACAGGTCGAAGACCTGCGGCAGGCAAATGAGCTCCTGCCCCTCCACCAGGAAAGAAGCCACCTTCAGTCCGTGAAGATCGACCATCTTACACTCGTTGCCGCCGCCGCTGCTCATAATCAGACCGCCGCCGCTCATAGTCAGACCGCCGCCGCTCATTCCGCTGATGCCACCGCCACCACTCATAACGCTCATGCCACCGCTCATAGCGCTCATGCCGCCGCCGCTCATAGCGCTCATGCCGCCACCGCTCATAGCGCTCATGCCGCCGCCGCTCATAGCGCTCATGCCGCCGCCGCTCATAACGCTCATGCCACCTCCCATAGCGCTCATGCCGCCGCCGCCCATAGCGCTCATGCCGCCGCCGCCGCCGCCCATCGCGCCCATACGGCTACCACTGCCGCCGGAGGAGATGTAGCTGTTAATCATGCTAGTGGTGAGCCGGGGGGACTCAGACGGGCTGGAGGAGTAGAGGGGCTCGGCCCGGAACAAGCCCCCGGGGGCCCCGGCGCTGCTGCTGCAGCTACTCGAAGTTGCCGAGATCACCGGCGGGGCTGAAACAGCCATGGTTACCCTGGGGGGCTCCGTGCCTCCGGTTTTGCTGGGCACCACTCAGTCCGCGGGGTTTTTTGCTCGCGTTCTCTCAGCGCGTCCGCCTCTCTCGCAACTGTTGGCCACACTACTCTAAACAGGCTCACGCTCCTCCCACGCCCCGCATACAGTGAGCCTCGGCACTCCCGACTGCCAGACTCCACCCCCTCCCGAGACTGGCAGCCCACCTCCGCCAATGGGCTCCAGCCTCGCGGCTCCTGGGCTCAGAGAATGGCTGTGGGAAGCGAGGGGGTGGGGCCTCGAGGCCCAGCCCGACCACCTGAGTCTCACCAGAACTAGTAGCGTGAAGGGGGACGGAACCGACTTGGGAGCGGCTCGGGGGGGCTTGGGGAGCCAGCCGCGCCGTTCCCTCGATTTGTCTTTCTCTTTCTCCCCTCCTCATTTTTTCCTTGCATTTGCCCGCGCAGCCTTTAAGCGCCATCTCGGAGCTCCCGCTTTGCGGGGCTCTCCAAGGTTCAGGTACCCGGGGCTTTGTAAGCCCCAGGCCCGAGAGCTAGATTCCCGGCTGAGCCCGGGAAAGGAGCAAAGCCCCCAGAGCGCCACCTGCCACCCTTGCTGCCCAAGGCGGCGGCCCCAGGACCCTCGAGCAGAAACCCGGAGCATCTAGGAAGAGTCAAGCCCCCTTCCCCTGCTGGGTTCCCGCATGAACAAGGGGTTGGGGGCGGCAGCGCCGATAGGAGACGGCCCTGCGGGCAGACATCCCCCGAGGATGTAATCCCTAGGGACACGTTTAGGGTCCTAAAGCTTCCGTGGTGCCTCCGCTCCTCCTCGATCAAGGCGCCCTGGGGTGAGGCTAGCGGAGAGTCCTCTCCTCTGCTGGCCGGGGACGCGCCCCGCTATGTACCCCCTTCCCACCGGTAAAGCAGGTGGGCAAGGTCCCAGGGTAAGTCCGAACACACTCATAGCAAACGAATGGGTGCCCTGGGGTGGGTGGGAGAGCTTTCTAAATAAATCTCTGCTCCCTCTCTCTAAAAACACACAGAAAGCTAGGGGCCTGTAGCTAAAGAGGAGCTCGAGAGCACTGTGGCCAAGGGTCCCACACCTAAAAGGTGGCAACTCCATAGTACACGAATTTCTCCTCGGCGTCCTTTCTAAATGCCCTCAAAGTCACAACCAAAGAAAGCTCTGCCACGCTAGAGACATTTAGGCAAGCTAACTTGGGCAGAGTATATAAATATATGGCCCATGGAAAAAGTACTGTCTATATGACATAAGCCAGGCTCTATAGAGCCAGCTGGCTGACAGTCTCTGAGGACTTCTTTACAGGATCTTTCTAAGGTTGGCCCAAACGAACCAGGCAATGAACCTTTTGTTCTGCTTTGGTTTTTTGTTTCAAGGCCAATGTTAGCCAGGTATTCCTTACATTTCCCTACAAAAGTTTCAAAATTGTATGATGGGGTTTTGCCTTTTTTCCCCCCAACAAGCTTCTAAAATTCTTTTCAGCCCTTGTCATGCTTAGCAGTACAAAGACGGAGCAACGAATGGCCAGAAAAAAAAAGTCTAAACAAGGATTAGATTTCCTACATTGAATTTTCCTTCCTCTCCCCATAATGTATGTTCCCCTCACTGTTTTGTACTTTTTGTACAGTTTTTCCTGTTAATTGAGGATCTGGTCAAAATACTTAGGTGATGGGTACTTTGAAAATGCAGGGATAAGGAAGCTTTACCTAATTGTTTGGAATGGATATAGCCAACAACCATTTTTAAATGGCTTTCTCTAGTTTGTGAATGCAAAAACTGTGAGAAAAGGTTGAGAACACTACTGAGAAGCTAGTGAAAAGCAGTTTCAACAAAGAGGACAGAGAAATAATGTCAAAAATGATATTTGTGTTCTGCTGGATTTTAAAAAACACAAAGGACAATTTTATTCAACAGGTGGCTGGATAGAAGTTAGTTTTAAAAAAATAATAAAAGGGGCTATTTAACCATGCTTTAAAATAAGTGGCCCCTGTAAGTATTTGGAAGAACGTAAGGGTGCATTTATTGGAATTTTTGTTTTGTTTTGAAATGTTTCCATCTGTTATCTCTGCTTTGCTTTCAGATTTCTAAGGCTCAGACTCCCCTTGGATGTAGCTGCACCTGGGCTCCAGGCTGCATGTCAATAAATACCCTTTCATTCCCAAGGTGGTTTGGTTTGTACACCATCAGGACAGTGTCCTGTTTGGGTTTTAGAAACCAAAGAAACTACGAAATAAATACAAAGAAAAAGGAGAAATGTTGGTTTTTCCATTATTTGTAAGACTGAAAAAGAAACAAATGGGTTCTAAGTATTTGAACTGAAATTCACTTTCTCATTTCCAAAAAGCACCAGAGATCGCTGTCTTATTTACCCAGGCTGATAAAGTATATCTACAGTAGCATTGTAACAGGCAATGCCAATAAAGATCCAAATTCCAGGAACTATGATTGGTTTTGATCATTATGAAGTTAAATATCCTTTATATATACATACACATATATACATTGTATGTTTTTATGTATATATATATATATATATATGTTGTTTTGGTGTGTGTGTGTGTGTGTGTGTGTGTGTGTGTGTGTGTGTGTGTGTGTGTATGGATGGATTTCAATGCACAAAAGACCTAAGGCTTCATTATTCTTTTTCACACTCATTGAATGCTTTCAGAAAATATACCTAGTTATTTTGTTGAGTGCTAATTGTAACTTGAAGATTTATTTCATCATTTAGATTTAAGAAGGCATGTGCTGTTTTCTTTAGATTTCCCCTATATTTTGAAAACTTTTTTTGCTTTGAGATTAATGAGATAATCAAATTCCACACAGAGGTTCTTTTTTTCCCCCTTTCTGACTTTAATGTCTTCCATAAGCTAAACATATTTCTAAATAAGGCTGATTTTCTCCAAGGCCAGAGGAAGCCTTGCGCATCAACACCCTGCAAGTTGGAGTGGCATGAAGCAATATAAAATCATAAACACTGCAGTAAAAAACAGCACCCTTGGGAAGTGACTATCCATGGAGAGTGGGACTACACTCCAACTTTGAAAATGCTCAAGGTTTGTGAATTAATGTCAGGCAGGAGCCAGATTATCTCAGCATATATAAATCCAAGGAAATTAATACACAAACAGATGCAATATCTCATTTGAACAAAAAGAAAATAGCCTGGGTGCTTCTATTCCAACATCATGTAGCTAAACCAATAGCCATATATCCTGTTTACCTAGCAAAGTGCCTTGCACATAGTAGGCATTTAATAAGCTATTATTGAATTGAACCAAATCATATGAGGGGGCCAAGTGTAGGTATCAGATAAGCTGAAATGTTACAAACTGCCCAGATATAATAACCAATGTTTTTCTAATTCAATACTCCACAGTAAGGGGGAGGAGGGGCACTCCAATCTTTGCCTAAAGGCAAAAATTTCCATTTTGTTTAACCTTAAGAGTCTGTGAAATGCAGATGCAATTTTAATTCAAATTAAAGAATTGCCCATCTCATATGAATATATATGTGAATGTGTGTATATATGTTTACAGGTATACATGGATAGAGGGCACAGGTTGAATTTAATAGGAAGGGCTGATACTTGGGGGGTGAAGTTAAGAGGTGAGAGAGGAATGTAGCAAATAGATGGGGAGAGACAGGGGGGTAAGCTGTTTCATGTAGAAGAGGCAGGGGGAAGGTAGTTGCAGGGGAGGGGAAGAACAGGAAGGCAAAAAGGAAAAACCATATTCTCATTGGATTTGGCTCAGGGAGAGAATGAAATACATACTAAATGGGATATCTCACCCTGCAGGAGAGTGGGGGGGGGGGAAGGATAAGACGGGGGATGATGGAGGGGAGGGCATGCTGGGGGGAGGGGAGGTTGGAGGCACCCACTTTTGAGGAGGGACAGGATCAGAGTGGGGAATGGACCAGGTGGGGACTGGGATGAGTGGGAGGGAAATATAGCTAGTCTTTTACAATATATCTACTATGGTAATGTTTTCCATAGCTATACATGTACAACATATACTGAATTGCTTATCTTCCCAGCAGGAATGGGTAACAAAGGACGAAGGGAGTGGATCTGGAATTTGAAGTTTTAAAATTAAATGTTTCAAATATATATAAATACTATTATTAATACTATTTTGCATGTAATTGGGAGATAGGATGTACAGGCATTGGGGCACAGAGAGTCACCTTGCCCTAATGGAAGGGTCGAGGGGGGTATGGGAGAAGATATGGGAGAGAGCAGATTGGATGTGGGGATATCCCGTGGGACTGCTATTCTGGGGTGGTGGGTAGGGAAAAAATTGTAACTCAAAATCTGGAGGAAATGAATGATATAAACCAGAAGTTAATAAAGCATTTGGAAAAAAATAATAAAAAATATTTGCTTTACAAAAAAAAAAGAAAGAATTGCCCACCTAATTCAAGACTGCAGAATATCTAGAGCTGTTGAAAGGGTTGGTTTCCATAATGGGCCTTCAAGCAGATCCCAAAGGAGAAAAAATCGGAATTATTTGAAGTGTCCAGCCACCTCAATCTATTTTCCCCTACTTTGGCCTCTGATTAGGTCTAGTCAGCAACCTGGTAAGACTGATTGAGGAGAACAATGAAAGGAAGTTGTTGGAGAGAATAGTGGGGAGAGAAGATAATGAAAAGAGACATCAAAACGTTTGCAGAGCTGAGGAGTCAGAAAATTTCACTGCTTAAGCATCTCTTCATATACCTCACTTTACGGACTACATGGAAAAAGTTGGCTGGCAGTTTTCCTAAACTGAGTCAAAATTCTCTATTGAATTACATTATAAACGGGAGATATGCTCACACAGGCAAAGTAGCCCAAGCCAGACTAAAGATCAGACACATGTAGTTAGTCTTTTAAACATGTACATAAAGGGAAAATAATCATTTTCTAATAAAACATGTTTAACACTAAAATTTAGAGTAAGTACTACACCAAGTAATATGTCCTACTAGAAATTTAAGGAGAGGGCCATGGGCCCAAGTTCCATCCAGCCAATGTCTCTGTGTTCTAAGGTAAACTTTCTCTTAAAAGTCCTGAGTTTCCCCTGAGCATATTCATGCCATCTAACCATGGAGCCTTAGAGCTAAGGTTTCTACTACCAGGCAAATTACAGAGTGCTAGTTTCAGACCTTTTCCCCTTTCCAAAGGTCCTTAATTCTACCCTTGCTTCCGTCATTTCCAGCACATGACCTTGCTCCCTACTTTAGTATGAAAACCAAGGCCATTCAAAGACTTAACTGTCCCTCCACCTACCTCAGGATTTCCATCATGATCATCCACCCTTTTTCCTTCCACTTGGCAAAGAAGAAATGTCCAAATCTAAGCACCTCCATCAGGGCTCTTAATCTCATTCCTTCCTTGCTTCATTCTCTAGGTCCTAGTAGGGGTGGGGAACCTGTAGCCTGGAGGCTACATCCATATGGCCCTCTAGGTCCTCAAGTACAGTCCTTTGACTGTATCCAAACCTAAAGTCTAGAGCTTTGTTCCATGGATCTGACCCTCTCCCTTAGAGCTTCTGTGGCTCCCTCCTCACTGGCTCCTTTCTCTCTGCCTAAGAACATACTTTGGCCTTAGACAAAATTATTTGTCTAAATCCTTGGATTTCTGGCCTGTCTCCGGTAATTGCCAAATTCTTCCCTCTTCTTATTCCTCAACCCCTTGCAACCTGCCTTTTTCCTCTCTCATTCTTCTAGAACTGACCTCTTCCAAGTCACAAGTAACTTCATAATCACCAAGTTCAGCCACCTCTTCTCCTTCCTCATCCTCCTTGACCTCTACGCAGCATTTGCATGCTAACCATCCCCCCTCCGCCTTGATTTTCTCCTCCCTGGGCTTCTGGGATCCTATGCCAACTTGCTTCTACCTCTCACTTGGTCCTAATATTGTTTACCTCTATGCAGAGTTGATGCAATTAAGTAGGTTGAAGAGGAGGAAAATACTAAAAGCAAAGGCTTCCCACTGGGAGGGGGCCCATGAGAGGAAACTCAAAGGAAACTAGGAATTCCAAGGAGTGGAGGGGAGAGGAGAGGGTGCCTGCTGAGCCCAGGAAACAACACTCACTAAGTCTGGAAAGGTTGGCTGGGGCGAGTCTGAAGGGCATGAAATACTGAACCGAGAAGTTGGTATTTTAATGACTGAAGCCACCAAAGACTTGAGCAAGGGTGACATGGTCAAAACTGAGTCTCTTGGCAGATGTGTGAAGAGTGAATTGGAAAGAGAAGAGAATAGAAGCAGGGAAACCAATTAAGAGGCTCTTGCAATAGTTCAGGTGAGAGGTTACAAGATCTAAACTAGAGCAGTGACTATGTGAGTGGAAAGAAGGAAATGGACATGAGATATTCTAGAGATAGCGTTTGTAAGTTGGGCAAGTGATCAGACCTAGCGGGAGGAGGAGGAGAAAAAGGAAGGAAGACACCCAGATGATGCCAAATTTGCAAACCCAGGTCATTGGAAGAGTCTTGGGAACTGCAAGAGAGATTAGGAAGTCTAAAAGAAGGACACACACTGGGAGGAGGGGGTAAATCATGAGTCCTGCTTTGGACATACTTAGTTTGAAATGCCTCTGGCACGTGTGCTGGACAGATCTCTCAGGCAGATGGTGATGAAGGACTGAAGCTGAAAGGTTAGGGCTGGTTATATAGTTCTGCAGTAACTTCATGGAAATTGATGAGCTCACCAAGTGATGGGGGGGTGCCTCCAAATCCTCATTTCCAGCCTCTGGCCTCTCTTCTGAGCTCCACTATTACATTTTCCCCAATTTGCTGGTCATCTCCACTTGGGACAAATTGTATATCTCCCCCACCAAACAGTTCCCCCTCAATCTTTCCTACTTCTATTAATGACACCACAACTTTCCCAGTTACCCAGGCTCCAAATCTCGGAGTCATCTTCGATTCCTTTTTCTCCCTTCACCCCTACATTCAATCCAGTTGTCAAAGTCTATATTGCCACTCCATTCCTTTGATGCTACCTAATATAAAACTCTATATAATAGTCTATTTCTTGCCACTGATTGCTGTGGCTACCTGAACAAAGGCATATCTGCAATTCTGATATAGTACACAAGCAGTCAGGAATTGGTTTTATAAAGATGTTTTAATGTAGTCTTAAGAAACTCACTGTCTATCCACTCCTAGCCTGTCTCATCTCCCTGTCAGTCCTTTGTCCATTCACTTTCAGGTTAGAGCACTTTAGCTGGTATTTCTTCCCTAATTTTGTCACCGTCTGCTATTTTTAGAACAAAGAACCCTTCAATGAGATCTCTCTGTTCAGTGATCAAGCCCTACTTCTCCCATAGATATATTTAATCCCATAGCTACCTTCCTATTCAAATTCCTTATTACCTATGTGACCCTTGGAAAGCTAGTTCTCCTCTCTGGGCTTCAGTTTCCTCAATCTATAAAATGAGGGGCTGGACTAGATGAACTCTAGCATCCTCTCCAGTTCTAAATGCCAGGATCCTATGGGGAGGGAGGGTATAGACAGAAAAAGAATAGAGTTCTGGAGCAGGTACTGAAGTACCATCCTATGTCCTGCCATCTCACCTAGCTAGCCCCAGTTGCCCACTATACCCATAAAAGACGTTGTTTTGTTTGTAGAAACAGGAAGGCCACACACATGCCTACCCTGTAAAAATAGCTCAAATTTTAGCTAATTTCAAACTTCTGAATATTATTCAATAGGTTTTGATTTGTCAATACCCTGAAGAAAACTGTATTATATGGACTGAAGGAGTATAGCCTGAGGGAGGTGAATTATGTTTCCTTTTGCTTTATTAGAATTTTCTATGAATGCATACATATTCAATGTTTCTATGGTCAGTAATTTACAACAGGTCATAAGGGATATGAGAAAACTATCAGAAAGGAGAGCTCCAAATGGAAGGCTATTTGAATAATGGATCACTCAATAGTCACACCTTTAGAGGGGTAAGAATTATACTCCCCAAAAGAAGTGGGGGGAGAGACAAGAGAATTAAGGATCATTTTGCTGGCCATCCACTTTTCTGAGATTTAGACCCCATCCTTTTAATGTTCTCCAAGTGATTAGGAAGAAAACTTTTTTTTAATCTAAAAGCTAAAACAGGGTCCCTGTTATGATTCAGCCTATAGCTTAGACTGAAGGTTAAAGATAATGGTTTGCTATCAGCTTGACTATAATTGTGGCTCTCCCAACATTAATGAAAGAAAGCTTGGTGTAATGGAACACTTCTCAGAACAGGACTGAAGAGGAAACAAAACAATCACTTTGCTTTGGAAGAGAAAAATTATTCAGGATTCTCCTCCACCACTACCCCAGAATATATATAGTGGATGGCAATATTTGGTTTAAATAACCATCTGGTATAAACCAGACTAGATGGATCTAGAGGCCATTCCAAGTATTTGGAATATTTGGTTTCTGGGGCCAGATGTCCAGTTAGGAGGAAGTAGCACTATAAGGAGTGAGGCTGTTTTCCTCTGTGAATTGGTCTTCCTTATTAACCACCCACATCTGTTACTTCAGGTTCTCTATTCCCTGGCCCAAATGTAGCTCTCCTCCACTTTCTTCCCGAGTTCCCCAATAAACAACCCCTCCTTCAGCCAAGCTCAGGGGTGGGGAACTTGAGGCACCCTTGGTCCAGCTAATTTAGGCACTGTTCCCAGGGTACCACTTGGGGCTTCCAACCTCCATGTCATTGTATATGCCAATGTACTCCCCAGCAGTAACTGATAATGAAATCCTTACCAGATCTATCTCAAATCTACCTCCTTAGAGACAGAGGTTCATCTCTCTGAATCCCTACAGCTCTCAACCTTTCAGAGGCGGATTATGTCCCTAAATTGCTGTAGCGGCAAGCACCCCAATATCCCCAGGGTGACTGCCAACACAGGTTCTTAGATCTGCTCTTCAAAAGGAAAGCAACTCAAAATGGGTTAACAAGCTTACGTTAATCAAACAAACATACATTACCTAGTTGAGGGGAAAAAGGTCAGCACCCCGAACTTCAGAGTTACAGAACTTACAGATCAAACAGACAGGCTTCCAAACTGTCCAACCATTACATCAATACCAAATCACAGTTACCAGAGAGGGAAGCATCAACATCTGGGTTTTCAAAGACAGGGGGCTCTCAACAACGGCTTCCCAGAGTCTCATCTGGTCAAATCACACAACACTTCTCAAAGTGAGCCCCAAAGCAAAGCCTCTCATCAGAGTTTATATAGCCTTCTCCTGGCTCAGAGAAAGTAACAACCTTTTTGACCCACTGCCCAATCACAAAGTATCAAGGTGTGGACTTTCCTAAAAAACAAGCCTCCCACCACAGGCTCCAGGTACACTTAAGCTAAGGGCAGGGAAGATCTTTAAATCTGCATTTCCATTACAATTGCCTAAGCTACTATGGCAGCCATGTTCACTGACTGACCCAAACCTACTCCGAATTAATAATAATAATAAATACATCTTATTTTCTCATTCTGTTATCCTGGATCATGCTGTATGTTTTGCTGGAGCTAAAGATCCAAATGCTGTTTGATGTACAAATAGATTAGAGGATGCTAGCAGTGAGTCTAAAGCCTTCAGAGGGTAATCAACCCACAGGATTAGAACTAGTGGTCTGTATCACTCATTTGATATTCACCAAGCCCTCACAATCTGATCATCTTTCCATGAGTACATGCTTTATCTCCCCAATTCAACTATAAGCTCTTCGAGGTCAGGCATCATTTCTTTTCCTCTATTACTCCAGAGTCTCACACAATAGATGCTTGATAGGTATTTGTCAGGGATGAAAGGTAGAGTGGTATCATGGAGAAAGCACAAGGTCAGGAGACCTTCATTCCAGCCCTGGCTTTGCCTCAAACTCTCTGTCGGACCTCAGACAAAGTCCCATGACTTTGCTGAGCTTCAGGTTCCTCCTTTGTAAAAATGAAAAGATGGAACTAGATGGTTCCCAAGGTTCCTTCCTGTTCTAAGAACATGCTATTTAGAGTCTATTGCCCATACGAACAGCATCATGATTATATATATTTTTAAACAACAATAACAACATCTGACAAGTACACACATGGGAAAGAGATACCGAGAAATGAGGTATTGTTGTGTTAAGGTTTATAAATATTAAAATACATACACATAATTCCTTTTAGCAACATATAAGAAATTTGAAGTTTGTACTAATAGGTTTTGTTTCTTTCTTATTTTGTTTTCAGTAAGAAATTCTTTCTTCTTGTGATCTCCACATCATGGCAAGTGCTTGCATCACAGTACAGATCACAGCCAGCCAATCTATGTCTTCTCATCCTATGTAATTGTTATGTTATCTTTCTGGAAATCGTCCTTAGAGATCCACCCAAGGTGCTGTAGTCCTTCCTCTCCCTTTTTTTATACCTCAAGGCTAACAGTGTTGCTGTTACCCGATCTGTTATCTCTCATTCTTGAGGCATTACTAGCCCACCTCCTTTTTCTAATCATATCTGTGTGCAATAGCTTCCCCTCCTTCTTTGCAATGCACCAGTCAGTCATCACTAGTAACAGGCTTCGGATTGTTTCTTTCTACCATATTCTGATGATTTTGAAACAGACATGTGTGAAAGAAGTGGAAATTCAATCAGAGTCAGAACAGATGAAAACTATGCTTCACCAGGTAGTGTGGAGTCTTGTGCCACTTCCAGTGTGTGACCATGTGAGAAGTAGTTGACTTACTCATATTTTCTTAGGTCATCAAGAAATTATGGCCATAAAGTTGGAGTATATGGCACTTCTTACTGAAACAAGTTTTTTCCTTTTAAATAAAACTGGTGAATTCAAATGCATATTAACAGAAAAATGATCCCCTCTCTTGTGTAATTAAATGCATTGTATTAATGTGTGCATGATGCAAAATCAATAAATAATGAATTACTGCTGATTGTAATTGAATGTTTTCATAATTTTATTGTCAGCCATGATAAATAATCAGTACATTTAGACTGCATTAAATTAATTAGTGTGTCATTTCTATTACATACATCAGCAGTGAAGTAATGCAGTGACATCTGTTTCTAATGTTTTAAAGATGCAGTATCTGTTATTAAGTAAAAGAAGGAGTTATTAGAGATGCTTCCAGTGATTGGCAGCTACAGTGTTGTCTTCAAGGAGATCTAATAAGAGTATTTGTACTTCTCGCAAGAACAGCATTTGAATGCATTGTCAACTTAGTGTCCAGGCATAAGAATTTTCCTTCTGGGAAATGAAATTGGGGGAAATAATGTCAGAGGGACTGAAGGAAGACAGGTATACTAATACATTGTTGGTAGAGCTGGTCCAGGGTTCTAGAAAATAGTTTTGGGTCTAGGCTAGAAAAGAGACTAACCTGTTCATACCCGATGCCCCAGTGACACTACTAATGGACACTTAAACCCAATAAGGTCAAAATGGAGGGAGAGATCCTCCATATAACACAATATTCATAAGAGCACATTTGTAGTAGCAAGCAAATGGAAATTAGGTGAGGGCCCACTGGAGAATGGCTGAGCAAATTGTGGTATAGGAATATAATGGAATTTCATTGTTCTCTAAGAAACTACAAATGTGAGAAAATCAGAGAAACTATGGAAGACTTATATGAACTGATGCAGGGTGAAGTAAGCAATGACACACAACAACGACCATAATAATATAAATGAAAAAAACATCAAAAGACCTCAAAACTCAGACTGACCAGTCTTGACTCTGGAATATTATTGATGAGGCATCAATATCATTAGAGGCACCTCTCCTTTAATTAAGGAGGTAGGAGACTACAGGTGTGGAATGCAGCACGAACCATCAGACATGATCAATGATCAGTGTGTTGGTTAGTTTTGATTTATTGTATTTCTTTATCACCAGTGAAGGTTAGGGAGAGGGGTGGTTACTCAGAACTGACAGTAACTTTTAAAAAAACATTTAAAAAAAAAGAAATTGGGGAAGCCTTCCTTTGTACAGCTGTTGTATCACACTGAGTGCATAATAATTACTATCAATTAGCAATCAGGAGCTGCTTTTATTCTCTTCCTTTACTATCCTTGGAAGAGATAGGCAGTAAAGCTATAAACATGGTATAGCTGGGATTTTAATACTAGCAATGGAGAAATTTAGGTGGAAAGCAAATTCACAGTAATCTAACTATATTTTGTACTAAGTCCTTTAATGAAAGTCATATTCATTTGGCCCAGTGAAATATCCTGCAAGTCCACAAGGCAAAATGTAAGCAAATGCCCATAAGGAATTATTAAGAATGACAAATGGGGGCGTTACTTATTTTTAAGTAACCACCACTATTACCTTTGCCTGCCTATCTTATACAGGTGCTCCCAAGCAAGGGAAAATATGAACAATTCGGGAAATGCTTTTTCTTTTTCTGGCAGCAAAATTATTATCAAGGTCAATTCACTTGATTCTAATATATTCAAAGGGGAAGCCAAGTGTTAAAATATTAAGTACCCTCTAAACCATCATTTGTATACAGCATACCCATTTTTCACAGTCTACGAGGAATTAAAGTTGTAGATCACCCAAGAGGCAACGTACTGGCATATAGTAAGACTGACTACGTTGCAATCCGTTGTTATGTTATATAGTACCTGGCACATAGTAGGTGTTTAATATTTATTGAACAAATAAATGAAGAATTGTGCAGGAGAAACAGTGTAAAGGATGTCATCAGAGAGATGCAGAGCTGGAAAGGGAGGTGAGGTGGGCCAATCATAAAGTAAAACAAAGGTAAATCTAATGGACACAGTAGACTAAAGGATGCTGCACTAATATTTCACACAAAACCAAAAAACTTGGAGAATGGCCCTCAAAATAGAAGGTGAACATGGTCAAGAGTTCCAGGGTAGGAATAAGCATGAAAGGGTTATGGCTTGCATGTTGGAGGGAGGACCCATATTAAGGAAATAACAAATCTAACCACATGTCTGAAGGAGTAGCTTGGTTGGAATAGTAGACAGCTAAAGTACTGGACTTAGAATAAGAAAGTCCTCAATTCAAATCCCACTTCAGGCTTTCTAGCTGTGTGACTAGGGGTCAAGTCACTTTGTCTCTCTGGGCCTCAGTTTCCTCCACTGTAAAACAAGGGGGTTTGACTCCCCAGCCTCTAAGATTCCTTTCATCTCTAGCCTTCTGATACTAAGTAAAGTTTTATTATACATATCGTAGATGCAGAAGTATTTGTCCGAGAGCCAAACATTCAGCTAATTTAAAAGTAAATTTATTTTGCCCCAGGTAGTCTCCCTTTTCTTCTCCTTTCCCCTCCCCAGAGGCATAGAAGTGACTAAAGGGAATTTCTTTTTTTTTTTTTTTTTTAAAGCAATTGGGGTTAAGTAACTTGCTCAAGGTTACACGGCTAGTCATTATTTATGTGTGGGTGCTCATTTTCTGAGGCCGGATCTGATCTCGGGTCATCCCAACTCCGAGGCCGGCGCTCTTACTCACTGCGCCACCTAGCCGCCCCTTTAGGGCAATTGGGGTTAAGTAACTTGCCCAATGTTACACGGCTAGGTTTTTGTTTGTGCGGATTAAGTGTCGGAGGCCGGCTCCGAACTCAGGTGCTTCTGATTCCAGGGCCGGCGCTCTATTCACTGCGCCACCTAGCAGCCCCAGGGAATTTCTTTTTATAGTAAATCACCATTGTTTCTGAAATCTTCACTGAGACAGAAAACTTACCCCCCCCCCAAAAAAAAGAACCCAGTAGGAATAATAAAAAAGAACCCTAATTCAACTTTCAGCTTAGTCTCTACTTTGTTGGGGGTTAGCTTCTACAGCCCATTAGACTTAAAGTTGTATTGGAATCCCCACTAAACAGAAGTTTCTTGAGCTCTGCCTTGATACAGTGCCTTAGAAAATAGTATTCAATGAACTCCTCATTGAGAAGCAATTAACTATATAAAACAATCAGAGCCCATCAGACAGCAATGTCTCTGCTTTTAGGTTCCCTTTATGTGATGCTACTGCAGTGAACACAGTATAATCAATACAGTCTCTTTGACCTTCACAATATATTGTACAGCAATTGACGGGTGATCTGATTCAATGAATATGGCCATTATAGGTTGATGATTCTAAATAACTTGATAATGGCCCAGTTATTTCCATTATATAAATGCAGCTTAAATCTCCCTCAAGAAATTACTACTGAAATACAACAACACCTCACTTGTCCACAAGGCAGACTTCCAAGGAACTCAACTATTGAGAACACTGGCCTAGATCTAGGAATAAGCAAGAAATGTCTCTGAACAAGGAAATGCTGTCATAATACCCAAGCATTTTATTCCCAAGGAGAGGCACAAAGTCACCTATGGGCCCTCAACCAGAAAAATGTATTGAAAATAACATTAAAGTTGGAGCAGGACAGTTTGCCTGTTAATGCCAATGACAAATGAAGAGCTGGCATTCGGGAAAGAGAGGAAAATTACAAAAAGGAAACAGAAGGTTTAGTAAAGTGCAGAAATCCAAGGAAGGCCCCTTGATAGCCCTTTGAAGGGACCTCTGCACTATAGCAATTGACTCTAAATCATAAAGAAAAGTTAAATATTCTATTTAAGAGAGTAAAGCATCACACAATCCATTTGGGAAAGATTTCTAGCAGAAGTGGTTAAAATGCAACAAGTTCACTTTTCATAAGTTTCAGGTGTCTGGAAGATTCTTTTATGCAAAACACTCCATTCCCCCCAGAATGCTCTAGAGAGTTAAAGGAGGCTGTCACTCTACTGGAACCTTTGGCCCCTCTCCCTGGGGTCATAATGAGATCTGGCAGACAGGAGCAGATTGCAGTCATGCAGAAGGGCCTGTTTGCCCTGTCCCCAATTCTCTCTTCCTTCTCTGCACCTTCATTAGGGTTCCTCTGACCAATCCCTTGCTCTCTGTGAGAGCCCAGAGGGTCCTGGTGTTACCCATCAATGCAATTGTTCCTGCCCATTAGGTCCCAAAGTAATTCAGGGCTGGGGTGGGAACGTTCAGTGCTTCCCCAGAATTATTCTTTCCCTAGATGCTGATGGTTGATGAGGGAGCCAAACATTCTTTAATAACAGCCAAAAGAATAGGAACTGATATCAAGAACCTACTTAGGTACTGGTTTCCAAGAAGACTGTTTCTAAAAATGTATTTTTGTGGTATTGCCTGTTAAAAATACTTCAATGGGGGCATCTAGGTGGCACAGTGAATAGAACATAGATCATGGAGTCAGGAGGACCTGGGTTCAAATTTGATCTCAGACACTTAACACTTACTAGCCATGTGACCTTGGGCAAGTCACTTAACCCCAATTGCCCTGCCTTCCCCCCTCCAAAAAGGAAAAAAAATATCCTTCAATGTAAAACCCACATCAAATGTAGTTTATGCTGTCTTTGGGGGCTTCCTCATATATTCCTCTCCTTGGGTTTCCATTGATTTCACTTGTCAGTAGGAGTGATTTGAAATATTCATTTTTCCTCAATGAAAGCATGAAGCTCAATGTTTATTGAGCCCAAATAGTTAGAAAAGGACAGGTCACCATTCAATGGGTCACCACGATGCAGCTACATGCCAGGACCTGTAATCCTGGACACTTAATCTTTCCTAAATTCTTCCACTTAAGGAGAGAATCACTCGACACTGTGCCATCATGGCAATGGATGAGTACTGAAAAACTTGGGTGGCAGCACATGGCAATCTGTATCAGCTTGCAACTTAATAGTCTATATTAATAACAAAGAGCATTTTACCCAGAAGCAAACTACTAACTCATTCTCCTCACAGGCTCGCGCTCGCTCTCTCTCTCTCTCTCTCTCTCTCTCTCTCTCTCTCTCTCTCCCTCCCTCCCTCCCTCCTTCCCTCCCCATCTTCTTCCTTTTGTTTTCCTTTCTCTTCCTCCTCTCTCCTCTTCCTCCCCTTTCCGTTCTCCCTCTGCTCCCTCTCTCCTTCCCCTCCCCCTTTCCTCTTCCTATTCTTCCCCTCTGTCCTCTCCTCCTCCCCTCCCTCTCCCTTTTTCTTCCTCCTTCCCCTCTCTCTCCTCCCCCCTTCCCTTCCCTCTCTCTCTCTCTCTCTCTCTCTCTCTCTCTCTCTCTCTCTCTCTCTCACACACACACACACACACACACACACACACACAAACACTCCCCTACACAATTAAAAACCTGGGAGAGTCAAATAAAAACAATTTCACATTTTCACTAACTCCTAGTTGGCCAGCCCTGACCTGGAAGCAGTGCCATCTAGTGTTGAGTGGGGGCATTTCACTTTTTTGTTTCCTTTTAGGGTATTTCAGCAAGCATTTCTGTAAGGAAATTGGGGGAAGGTTTTCCCTCCTCTAACAAAATCAATTATATGAAACACAAATTAACAAATAACAAGTGGACACAAAGGCTTGAGCAGTCTACAACATATTTGAGATGAAGTTAACTATAAATTAAAGAAAAGCAACAATATAGACAGTTTTGAAATAAACTATATTTGGCAACAAAGTGAAAGTCTGGGGGAGGACTCTTAGGAGAGAGTGGAAAACTGCAGGCTCAATATTCCCTACTTTCAATTCAGTCCAACATTTCTTCAGGGCCTAACGTTGGTAAATACTTAGGACAAAAAGACAAAAAAAAATGTCCCTGCCCTTGAGCAGTTTACATTCTACCAGAGAGAAACTCCAGGTAGTGGGATGAATTTAAGCAAACCCAGTAAGACAAAGTGATTTCCCCAAGGAAAGATTGTTAAGAAATGGGGTGGTGGAGGGGAGTGGAGAGAAATCAATGGAGACCACATTCAGGAGGTGGTATCCGAGTTGTACCTTGCAGTTAGAAAAGGATTCAAGGAGGCTTATGTGATGAGGGAGTGCATTCTAGACTTGGGATACTATCTATGCAAAGACAGAGGCAGGAAGGGGTGGCTAGGTGGCACAGTGAATAGAGGACCAGCCCTGGAGTCAGGAGTACCTGAGTTCAAATCCTGCCCCAGACACTTAACACTTAACTAGCTGTGTGACCTTGGGCAAGTCACATTACCCCAATTGCCCCTCCAGAAAGCAAAATTAAATTAAATTAAAAAGACACAGGCAGGAGATGGGAGGTCCTATGGCAGGGGTGGGTGGTAGGAGTAAGATAATAAGGGCAAAGAAGATAGACAAGGAATACTCAGAAAGGAGGAGAACAGTACCCCAAAAACCCAGAGAGGAGTGATTCTAGGAGGTGGGGATGGGAAACTGTGGTAAATATTGTAAAGGGTAAGGATGAAAACTGAGAATGAGCTTCGATTTAACTAACACTTATGAGATGTCTGACAATTTTGGAGAGGGATTTGAAAAGTGAATGGGAGAGGAGGAAATGGAAACAGGTATAGAAAGATCCTTTCTAGAAGTTGGATGTGAAAGGGAAAAGTTATAGGATGATAGCCTGAGGGGGTGGCCCGATTAAATGCTAGTTGCTCCTTCTCCCCTTACAATTCATAGAGCTGCCTTGACTCACAATCCTTTGAGGATAACAATAATGGCCTTTTGGTTTTGTTTTCTAACAGAATGTACCCACCTCAGTAGTTATCTTTAGATGTCTGTCTCAGTGTGTACAGGTCCCTGGGATGTTGTCATAATATGAGCACAGAACTGTGATAAATGAGTTCTTTCATTTTCTGCTACATAAATATTGCCTTGAAGGAAAAACTGTTAACATTTGGTCAAAATATTGTAGAATTCCTTCAAAAATATTATATTAAATAGGCAGTGCTAAATATGTTTGGAAAAAGACTAGCTACTTAGTTGTTAGAAATTTATTCCAAAATAATGTCCTCCTTTCATGTTTCAAGGTCACAAACTACAGTCCAGACAAATAATAATAATAATCAAAGTTCTCATTTCTGTTTCACTCTGGTGTTGACAAAGCCTCTTGTTCCCTGCTACACTGTAAGAGAGCATTATTATCCTCATTTTCCAGGTGAGGAAAGCAAGGCTCAATAAAGTTACTTGTACACGGTCACACGACTAGCTCATCTTCATGGGCAGGGGCAAGGCTTGAACATAGATCTTGTAATGGGTAGGTACTTTGCTCACTTCTGACGGGTTAGACGAGATGCACATCCAGGAGGGTTCTGACCATTTGGTAGAGAATCTTCCCCACAAAGCCCTTCTGAAAACATTGGCAATTTCATTTACATTCCCAAGCTGACATGGAAACAGGATTTGCTCAATTGGTGATTATTCTCCTCCAGTATTTAGCCATTCCAGCTTAACATACATAGCAGGAAGAATGAATTCATTTTGGAGTTCTTTCTCAGTTCCCTAAGGAGTGGGGTAAAAATACCTACCACCCGCCTGAATGCTCTAAATGTGCAATTCAGCCGCTTCACCCACTTGAAGACCTGCCCTTGTGCTTATGCCAGCAAGATCATGAATGGTTAGGTGCTGTGTCCATAGGTAAGAAGTAACTTGTTCATTTCCCCGAGTTACTAGGACCAAGTCTCATTAATCTATGTCTGGTAACCAGGAATGGAAGCCCCACTACAGTGCGTGTGGTCTCACAGTTTTTCCATCTGGGCCACAGAGGAAAACAAAGACCCATCAGTAGACTTGGGAGGCAGAAACCTTTTGTGGTGTGATATCAGACCTTGTGTGTGTAAGAAGAACCAGACCTATGTTACTGAGTCAAAATGTTAGAAAGCTCCAGCTGCCTTCGAAATCTGCAGTAAATGATTACACTGAACAGCCTATGGTTGTGATGTAGTCAAGAAAATATTGTGAATAGAAAGCTGATTCAATTGTGTTGGTATTTGAGAAATGGGAAATATTGCTTTCTTTATGAAAAAGGCCATCTCCTTGCATCATAAAACACAGAGGGTAATGTCAAATATTCCACAACCAGATCTAACAATGTTTTTTTGCTCCTTGCAGCTGTTCCCTCTTCTCCTATTCGTGATTTTAACCCAGAACTGAAACTGAAGAAAATGTTAACTGAGTGTCTTCAGCGGGCACAGCCCTATACTGAGGATTACAAGATACTGTTTTAATATATGCAAATCAAGAATATAACATTAGAAAGGTTCAAATCCATCTGTCGTCAGTGTGAAAGTGGGCTATTTCAGGTCATCCAAGAAAGTAATGCCTCAAACCTATGACCAATAAAGAGAGCGCTGAATTTGAAGTCTGAAGTCGGAAGATTTAGGTTCAAAGTCTGACTAGCCAGCTATATTGAGGCCAAATCACTTTATCTTTCTGGGTCTCAGCTTCCTCTTCAATAAAAAGAGGGCTTTGGACTAGAGAGTCACTAAGGTCCCTTACTAAGATTCTCACACGTAGCAATCCTGGGTATTGTCTGTTTCAGTCTTCATTTCTAACACAGGTCAATAGGGTGCCACTTGGTGTGATGGATGACCCGTTCCACTCGGAACCAGGAAGACAGGTTCCAATCCCACCTTGGCCACTCTATGACCTTAGGCTCATCACTTCATCTCTCAGGGGCCCATTTTCCTCATCTGTAAAACAGGGACCAGAATCCCTATAGCAGTATCTACTTCACAGGGTTGTAAACATCAAATGAAATAGTCTATGGAAAGGGCTTTGCAAAACTTTAAATCGCTATGTAATGATCGTTATTGTGACTGTTTAGGCCAGACCTGGTTCAGAAGCTATTGTGGAGAATAATTAATCAAACATTCAAAGGAATTTTGAAATCACTCACACTCAGATAACATTTTTCAGTTGACAAAACGTCACACTCAAAATAACTCAGTGAACTGGAAAGCGCTAATATCATTATCTTTGTTTTACAAACAAGGAAACCAAGGTTCACAGAGGTGAGGTCATTTGTCCGTGATCATTCAACTAGTCAAAAAGGAAGCTGAGATTCAAACCCAGATCCTTTGAAGCCAAGGTCCAGGCTATGGTCACAGAAACAAAAGCCAATTAGAAAAAGAGTAAAAAAAAAGATGCCCTATCTCCGAATTGCACTCATCATTTTTACTTAGATTGATTGATTGGAAAAGTAAGAGCCCAATCAGTGTCTATTGGGCTGACAGCTTGAGTGTAGCGAACAGCAAAGGCAACACATTGTTCTAATTAGAGATGGACAAACCTGTTGGTTTCTAGGCTCCCAGAGCATTATGAGGCCAGGACACACAGAATCCTTGTTGATTAAAGGAAGGTCTTTCTCCACATGTTTGGCAGTTAGCTGTCTTCAACTTCAGTTGGCTCAGAGTTTCTGCCTTCAATTTGAAATCCATGTTTTTATTGAGAGGGCCACTGAAACCATGTGATTTTGATTTGTTTCACATTTGTTATTCTGAGTCCGCTCAGTTCCCACAGGTCAGAGTGGGAGCGGCTGCAATCCTTTCAGGGCAGGCTTTGCTAGCTCTACCCTAGGGTGGAAGAGATCAGCCAGCCCCTATAGCAACAGTGAAAAGAGACCCAGAGATGGCTGTGCCCTTGGAGACCACAAGGGGAAAGGAGAAACAGACTGATTATCTTGTAATCCCAGTTCTTAAAGCAAAGATAAGAAATGAACTGTTATTGAACCAGGGAGCTGTGTTTTCCCAAGAATGAGTGAGTAGAAACTGACAAGATATACATTCACTTTCCAAGTTCTGGGGCCCCAGCTTTCTGACTTAACTGTTTTCCTTCCATTTTCTCTCAAATAACATTTTGGCACACATCTTGCCAATCAGATTGGAAATAGAACTATTCTCTGGATTTTACGGATTTCCTGGTTTATTCTACTCTCCATTTTAATTTATCTGCTTTGTGTCATGTAGGAAATAGCTTTAGATAAACCGGAGATGGATAACTTTCTTTCAAGCTCATCAAGCAAGGTTTTCTCACTTCACAATCTCCAATTTATCTACTTCTGTATGTATCTGCAACTATATGTTTTGATTTTGGAAGCATTATTTTTTTCACCCTAAAAGGCTATTTAAAATAGAATTAACCATTCAGTTGTATTTGATTAGTCTGCTTAATTGGGGTTATAACTGAGTACCTTATTAGTAGACAGAGGAGAAACTCAGGGTAGGCATACATTTCAAGGACAATAATGAGAACTGAGTCACTCTGGCATAGTAATAATATTTTGTGCTCCTATAATGAGTCACATTGGAAAAGTTATGCAAATTCACATACATTCACATGCTCCTGCTGAAAAGAAAATGGGGGGGGGGCGGCTAGGTGGCACAGTGAATAGAGCACTGACCCTGGAGTCAGGAGGACCTGAGTGTTCAAGTCCAGCCTCAGACACTTGACACACTTACTAGCTGTGTGACCTTGGACAAGTCACTTAACCCCAATTGCCCTCCAAAAAGTAAAAAAAAAACCAACAAAAAACCTGGGTTAGGAATGAAGGACATTCCTTCACTTGTTACCAATCAAATGTAAACTACTTGAGGACAGATATTATGTCTTATCTTTGTATCTTCCTCAGCACCTAATACAGTGGCTTGCTCATAATAGGCACTTAATAAATGTGTTGAATTAAATTGTTGTTGAATCCATTCTCTAGAGACAAGCATTTATTGAGCACCTACTATGTGCCAGCCATTGTGCTAGGTACTGGGAAAAATACAAAGACAAATAAGGCATACAGTTTAATGTGCTCAAGTGCAAAAGGGCCTTGGATATTTGTTGACTAGAAACGATAAGCTAGAATAACAATGATGGCTAGAACTTAATAGCACTTTAAGGTTTGCAAAGGACTTTACATCCATCATCTCATTTGATGGGATGTAACAACAACATCCATGAAAAACATCCACAACAACCCCATGAAATAGATGTTGATGGTACCATTATCCCCATTTTCAAGATGAGGAAACTGAGGCTCAGAGGGGGTAAAGAGACTTGCTAATAGTCACCCAGCTGGTAAGGGACAGAAGCAGGATTCAAACCCACATCATCCCCACTACAAGTCCAACAATCTATCCTCTATGTCCCATTTCCTCTCATCTCAAATGTGATACGATTTGGCCAGTAGTTGCCTAAAAGGAGTTTGAAGTGCTATGAAATCCCAGGAGGAAGAGATCATTTCTACCTTTTCTTAGGGTTTCTGTGGACACCATCCCTGTGGAAGGACTGATAGTCAGTCAATGACAAACATTTATGAAGTGCTTACTCCTTTTAGACACAGTGCTAAGCACTGGGGAGACAAAAAAGGACTAAAACATGGTCCCTGACTCTTGAACCACCTTCCATGGAATCTTCCTGAGGTCAGCAGCAGTGACTTCCCTTGGGGGAGATGCTCTTCAAGGTCCTCTTATTGGTACTAGCTGGTCCCCGAGGCAGCTTCTAGGTGGTAGGAGCAACAATGAAGGCCCAGAAGAGCTCGAACCTAGAGTTCCCTAGCAGGAATATTTCTCTGTACAGAGCTGTTCAAATGAAGTTATGTGTCTCTGACAAGTATCTACATTCGGCATTATGGGATCATTTTATTTACACAGGGCTTGACATGCTTTTTTTTTTTTCATCAGGCCCTTGGAGGATTTCCCGATAAAGAAGCTCCTTCTTCCATTTTGGTAATTTATTTCAGACTGAGTAGCATGCCACCACCATTTGGGGTTTGGAAGACTGCTAAATGTTAGAATGTCACATTGTATAGCTCTATGCCTGCCACTTCTTAAGTCAACATTGAAAAAAACCAACTAGGAATTCTAGCAAAAATAACAGAAAAGCTAATAAATCTTTCTGGGCAATTAGAAGCAACAAACATTTCTATTCAAATAACCAGGTGGTTTGTTGCCTCCAACCTTGGACTTCTTCCCTTGGAAAATGTAAAGGCACCCCCATGGCTCTGGCAGGTAATGTTAGTGAAAATCCAGATTGAGAAGAGTGCCTTAATCCCTTTGGAAGGTGCTGGCAGAGGCTGCTAAGCCTTCTTGGTACAATGAGATCTGGCCAGTTGTCTATGGTGGTCAGACAGCCTTGAATGCAAATTGACCTTCATCATATACATATATGCATATATATGTATATACACACACACACACACACACACACACACACATCCCCACATATATATCATCTGACTGGCCTAATGCATAATGATACCCCTTTAACCTCTGCAAAGAGGCATGTTGCAGTTACAAAATAAAACTGCAGAGGAAGAAAGGCTGTACGGTGTCTTGCTGAAGGAATGCATTCACATATGTTAAGGGGCTTTTAGCTTTTCCTTTAGTGAGTTCCAGATTTTTCTTGATCCTTTAAAAAATAGATCCCTATTGCTGTCTTTTGTTTTTATACTACTTAGATCTCTCTATTTCCTTCTCTTCTCCCTCCCAAGAGAGTCATCCCTTATAATTTGTTTAAAAAATTTTTTTAAAAGAAAAAATTCTGTAAAACCATTCAGCACATCAGAAAGGACTGGTGTTCTATGCAGTTTTCCACGCCTGTGTACCTCCATCACCTTGGTCAAGGATGACAGGAGAGGACTATCTTTTCATATTGCTTCTTTGGGGACTAGCTTGGCTTTCCATTTCACAACATTTAGTTTTACAGTGATTGTGCTTTCCATTTACATGACCACAGTCATTGTTTAGATTGTTTTCCTGGCTCTACTAACTTCACCTTGCATCAGTTCATGTAAGTCTTTCCCTGCTTCTCAGTATTTATCATGCTTGCCATTTCTTACAGAACAGTAATATTCTATTACATTCATAGACCACAATCTCTTTAGCCATTCCCTAATCAATGGGTATCTAGTTTGTTTCCAGTACTTTGCCACCATGAAAAAATATTGCTATAACTATTTTGATGTATTTGGAGGCTTCCCTTTTGGCAATGAGCTCCTCTGGGGGTGCACACTTAGCAAGAATCTCAGTTTTTAATGTAGTTAAGCAAGATTTTTAATTGTATGTATCTTTAAAATGTTTTTATGATAATGTATTTTCTTTTTTTTTTTGCTTTTTGGAGGGCAATTTGGGTTAAGTGACTTACCCAAGGTCACACGGCTAGTTTTTGTGTGTGTTAAGTGTCTGAGGCTGGATCTGAACCCAGGTCCCTCCTGCCTCCAGGGCCGGTGCTCTATTCACTGTGCCACCTAGCCACCCTGATAATGTATTTTCAAGGTCTCTCTTTTTTTTACAAATGTTTGTGAAAGGATTTGTGATTTTATGAACAGTTCATACAACCAAATAGCACACACCTATGACAAGAACCTCAAGTTTAGTTCTTAGTTCACCTATAATTAAAAGCAATCCTTTAACTTCCCTGGGAGACATAGTATTACCCACATTGATAAGTGGACCCAAGCTGCCTGGCTCTCCATCAATGGGTGGGCTCTTCTCCTGATATATTTGCTCAGTTTATATGGATGGGAATAGGCTCCCCATAGGATTGGGAGGAAATTTACAAGTTTGCCATGTGAACCAGCAACTCACTGACTTCAGTTCTGCAAAGATATGGGAAATTCTTCCTGACTTTACAGGAATAGTGATTATAAATGGCCCAAGACTTCTCATCCTCCAAGTCAAATCAAGTCAGTAACCATTTATTAAGTGCCTTTCATTTTGCCAGGCACTGTGCTAAGTATTAAGAATACAAAGAAAGGCAAAAAAAAGTATGTACACACACACACACAATATATTGGAGGTAATCTCGGATGTAAATCACCAACGTAGAGGGGATCTGGGAAAGACCTCTTGCAGAAAATGGGATTTGAAGTGAGTCTTAAGTAAAACAAAGAAAGCCAGGTGGCAGAGGTAAAGATGGAGAGTATTCCAGGCATGGAGGAACAGTTAAAACAATATATAAATCTGTCAATCCTTCTGAAGATTCCTTTTGAGAGTCAATCATTCCCAAGTTTTACAAACAAATCTGGATTCTACACTGTCATTTTTCTTATACAAATTTTAACTCCAATATGGAAAATTCCAAGTATCAAATGTGTTTCACGACACAAATGGCAGTGTTGCTCCTCCCTCATGTGTCAGAGATACCCCCATTATTCACAATCATAATGCATAATAGCCAGTATTTCAATGACAGCATGTTCATTCCTCCTGAGTGAAAGCAACTTGATTGGCAGGAAGTTAATATTATATTGGAACTTTCAAATCTAATGACCAAGATCTTGGTCAAAATGTATTGCCAGAATCTGGCAGAGATGGGTTCCTATAAGCCCCAATCTGTTGAGTCTCTATTTTATTTCACAGTAAAATCATAATGTCTGCTTGTGATTATTTATAAAGTATGTTTTCCCAGATAGGAGAAATTATAGTAAATTATAAAATATGGTTAAAAAAAGTCTTTGCTTACTTGATAAAATTGACATTCCTAGCCTTTCTAGTGCTTTTAATCTTGTTTAAAAGAAGTGAGATAGACTAGACCCACTCTCATCCCATCTTCCCAATCACATTGGAGTCCCTTCAACCTCTTGCTTTGTCCCCATACCCATTCTACACAGCAATAGAGTAATTGATGGTGAACAGTGCTGTCAGTCTTTTAGGAGAATGAGAGACAATGGCTTGAGTGGTCCATTGATAATCCCCCAGATCTGAAAAGAACAAGAGGAAGGCCTCCAGTGTTTTTTTGAAAAGCCCCTTTATGAAGGATTTATAGGAAAACATGGACAAGATTAGCTCCCATTCCTAGAGTGCATTCAGGTTTGCAGAGTGGTTTTCTATACATTATTTCATAGGATGGGAAGGCAAGAAAACACTGGGACCTCCATCGGTGGAGGGAACACCACCATTGATGAAATCTCGGGTTCACCAATACATTAAAGCAAATTTGGCTAACAAGCTTAGGGAATTCACCCTTTGCCACCTCTCATACCTGATTTGAAACAGAAACATAAATTCCCTAACTAAAATCTCCTGGGAAGCTAGAGCAAAATACTAAGGAAAAAAGCAAGTGTTACAAATAGATAGACAGACACCCCATCGAATATATTCAAATGCAAAACTGAAAGCAGTCCCTTTACCTACCTACTAGAACAAAGGAAGTTGAGCACTAAGAAACATTTCATTAATTAACTTAATCTATAGATCTCTTGTGTCTTAGAGGTAGGGGACTGAATCTACAGAAGAACAGAGGAGAGCTAAGCCTTGACTCCAAGTCTAATTATGTGAAATTGCTCATTAGGGCATCTTTGCCAACCTGCACTCAAGATATTGTTCATTCTTCTATTGATTTCACCATCTGATTGGGATCTAAGGGGAGCCACTGATCAAAATAATCTTTCATGGGTCTAGTGATAAGATACGGAGTCCTCACAAGCATAGGACAGGTACTGGCAGCTCATTCAGTGTCCCTGCAGTACCCTAGTATGCCCAGGGCAAAATACCATCTTTATAGCCACTTTGTGTCACCTGGCAGCCTGACTTTTTTTCCTCCTAGCAAAAATGCAAACTATATTCCAGTACAAAATAGCTGTTCTAGTTTTATATTTTATTTGAACAGTGAATAATGCAGACCTGTGAACTGAAAAGATGATAATAGCATCCCTGAATAGTTCAGAGGCTAAAGAAAGCAAATTTGAAAAAGGAAAGCATGAGAGAAAAGAATGGAGGTGACAGGTGAAATCTGCTCCAATTCTCCTCCAAATCAGTCATTTCAGCTCCCAAAGATAATGATGATGATTATGGTGCCAATGATTATATTCAGCTAAAATACCAATTTGAACTCATCCATTTTCTTTAACAAATAAAAATTCCAATTTCTTTTGCTTTCTAATAGGAACAGGACCATTTTAAAAATAGCTGTTCTTGCCAGCCTTCTTCTAATCATCGACTTCAGAATTCAGAACTGAGTAGCAACTCCTTCAGTATCAAAGACTCTTCCTGGATGTTTTGACTTGTGTGGCAGAGTGTAGTAGCTGTGTGATATACTGCCTGACCCCAGAACATTCACAATCAACAACAAGGCTTCCTTGGGGTTAGAACTAGGGAATCTTACAGGGCCTTTGGGTGATGCTCTTCCTCTTTTCCGTTCCAATTCTACCTTCACACAGCTGCCAAGTTAAGAGTTTAAAACACAGGTATGGCCATGTCATCCCTCTCCTTAAGAAGCCTTAGAAACTCCCTACTGACTCCAGGCTAAATCAAGGACAAAGAATGAAACAATCCTTACTCTTAAGCAGCTCACCTTCTAACGTACAGGAAAACCACCCATAACCACTAAGTCTTTTGTTTGGCATTGAAAATCCTTGGCAATCCATTTCTGACCTATCATTCCGACATCACATAATTCTTGCTTTTCTCTGAATATCATTTTCTATCCCTGAGCTTCTTTCCAAGCTCAGCTGAGGTACCACTTCTTACAGGAAGTCTACCCTGACCTCTACCCCCACCCCCACTCCCATTGGCTAGTACCTTACCTTAGAAGATACCATTTCCATTTTTCCCCTTTATGACCCCAGTACCTGGTACAGTGTCTGGCATGGAATGGGTGTCGATGAATGCTTGTTGAATTGTATTGAATCTAGACCATCTAACTCATTTCAGAGAAGGATAAAACTGAGCCAGGAGAAGGGAAATGACTTGCTCAATGTTACACAGATAAAGATAAGCACTGCATTTACTATGTGCTAAGCATTGGAGACACCAAAAGAAGCAAGACAGTCTTTGCCCTTGCAAAGTTTGTATTCTTTACTATAGGGCAGTAAAAGTGGCAATGGGAAGATTGGGATCTGGGTTGCCTGACTCCAAATATGAACTCTATGGGCTCCTTACAGCTCACAATCTGTGATGCAGTGAAATTGAGTGCTCTTTCCAAACACCCACTAGCTGGCTCTCCACTAGCCATTAAACATTAGGCTGCTTCCTCCAGAAGCCTTTCAGTGCATCTTTCCCATAAGATTTGGCCTGGTTTAGCTTCATTGTTTACTATATGCCCGGCATTGAGCTAAGAGCTGGGGATACAAATAAAAACATGCTAGATGGTCCCTGCAGGGCAGCTGGGGTGACACAGTAGACAGAATACCAGGCCTGGGGGCAGGAAGACCTGAATTCAAATCTGCTCTTAGAGACTTCCTAGTCTCTCTTGGTCATGCGTTATTTTTTCTTCTCAGTGTATCCATTAGCAACTCACTCTATCCTGTTTGTCTCCAGCTCTGTAAAAGGAGCTGGAGAAAAAAATGGCAAACCACTCCAGGATCTTTGCTAAGAAAACACCAAATGGGGTCATGGAGAGTCAGACAAGACTGAAGGAATTGACTGAACATCAGCAACAATGAAAACAGCAAGGCAGTCCTGCCCTCAGAGAGCTTATACTCTAACAAGGGAAGACAACAATTAAAGGGACACTGGAGAAATGGGGGTGGGAGGGTGTTGCCATGTAATAGGCAAAAAGGCGGGAGAATCTGGGGAGAGTCAAGGCAGGATTGAGGCTTGACTACATCATGGTCAGAACCTACCACAAACTTTTGCCAGAATTTAGTTGTTGTGAGTGAATAGTGTTTGACCATTAGTTAAGCTCCTGAAAAAATAAAAAACACTTAGAAAATATTCCATTTGGATTCCACCTCACACCCATCAGATTGGCAAAAATGACAAAAGGGGGAAATAACAAATATTGGAAGGGGTGTGAGAAAATGGGCACATTGATTGTGGAAAGGTGCCATTATTGGTCTAGCCATTCTGGAAAGCAATTAGCAACTATGCCCAAAAAGATTACTAAGTCGTGCATCTCTTTTGACCCAGCAATGCCACTGTTAAACCTATAGCCTAAAGAGATCAGAGAAAGAGGAAATGTCTGATTGAATTATGGTAAATGAAGGTAATAAATAGACTATTATGCTATAAGAAATGGAGAGGTTTGGAGAAACCTGGGCAGATCTGTATAAACTGATGCAGAGTGATGTGAGAACCAGGAAAATGATTTATACTATAACATCAACATTGTAAAAATTAACAATTTTGAAGGACCTAAGAACTCTGATCAAATCACTGAGCAGGAACAATTCTGATGTGACCAATGCAGGAATTTGTTTTGTTTGACTATGCTTGTTTGTTACTAGGGTTTCTTTTCTCTTTCTTCTTTTCCATGTGGAGGGAGGAGAGTGAGAGAGAGAAAAGAAATAATTGATAATTTAAAAATAAAAACCTAATTTACAAAAAAAGAAAATAGTCCAGTTGGTTTAATAAAAAATAAATTTAAAAAAATAAAAAGATAAAATCTCCATTATAAAAAGACTGTTTTCATGATCAGCTTAGGCTTTGGAGGACTCAAATGTATTTCAAAATCATGAGTGAGTATGAATAAATGAATGAGTACTGAGAATAAATGCTGTTGACTCAAAGGACAATCCTCTAAGCTATGAAAGAAATCTTTATTTTTCTCTCTAAATTGAGAAGGTGGGGGTGAAATATTGGGAGTCTCCAGTGCCGTGAGATTTGCTTAGCAATAGTGACTTTGTTTGCTATGGAAAGCAGACATAAATGCCTGCTATGAAAGAAAGAAAAGCTTTTTTTTTTTTAAATGGTCTCCTACATTAGAGAAAGTGGTCAGGAAGGGTGCTGCCATATGAAAATAGTTTGCAGGATGCTTCCAAATTTCTTGAAAATGAAGGTGTTCTGTTATGGAAATGCTAAATGCTCCCATCTGACCACACATGCCCAATGGTTCCACAGTAGTTGCCAAAAGAATAGAAAAAATCTGTCCCCTCCAGATTTGTTACTCTCCTCAATTGTGTTGTCCCGCTGGTCGTTAAAGAGACAGGGATGGAAATGTGCTGTTTTGTAATGTAAATGATGGTTCTTAGCCTTTTGGATTAGCAGGTCCTGGGTGCTAGAATTGTCTTGATGGTTTAAAGCCCCTAGGAGTTTCTGAGAAGTGTGTCTTCTTCAACAGCCTCTGAGCTCGGAAGAATTCATTTCATCTGATGCCTTTATGATCTTTTGTTTATGGGCTCTCTCCTGCAGACCAGGTTAAAATACTGCATGTGAGAGACATCAATTCACTTAACTTTATGAAGTGCCTTAAACCCTTTAATTGTGTGATGATATTTATGGTGAGATTCCAAAATAAACTTTGTCAGTTTCCAAACTTTGGAGATTACCAAAGCCTCTCTTGGTCTTGCATTATTTTTTCTTCTTAGGGTCTTGAGGACTCCAGCTTTTTAAAAACAAGGAACTCTAGCTGTTTGTTGTTTTTTTTTTCAGTTCCCCTAGAGTTCTTTTAAAAATGACAATGTAAGCTTTTTAGTTTGCAATGCAGCTGTGTACACATGGCCCACTTTCAGCACCCTAGGACCAGAGGTATGAGGTTGAGAAAGATCTGAGGTTCTCACAGTGTATCTGATGGCAGCAGCCAGTTTTTTGGTGTCTTGCTATGTTTGGGAATGACTGTAAGTCACAGGAACTGCTAGACTCATTTAATTCAATAGAAACTAATAATCAATTTTGGGTACCTACTATGTACAAGGTATTATGCTAAGCACTGGGGATACAAATATAAAATCAAATAAAAATGGTTTCTACCCTCTAAGAACTTCCATTTTCTTGAGTGGTAGGA
The DNA here is from genome assembly GCA_011680675.1 of Gymnobelideus leadbeateri. Taxonomy (NCBI): domain Eukaryota; kingdom Metazoa; phylum Chordata; class Mammalia; order Diprotodontia; family Petauridae; genus Gymnobelideus; species Gymnobelideus leadbeateri. The sequence goes on from WOXC01003865.1 coordinate 779,976, forward strand.
ACCAACATGGAAATGGAAGTACTTAAGTGAAAATTTGAGAAAGAACCAAGTGCTAAAACTAAGGGGTTCAGAAAAGGCTTCTCATAGGAAGTGGCCCAAGGCAAGGCCTTGTAGGAAGCTTTTGATTCTGAAGCCCAGGTGAGGAGAGAGAGCATTCCAGCCATCGGGGATGGCCTGTGTCAGGGAAAGGAGACAAATGCCACATTCAAGGGCTACAGAGGAGGTCACTTTGGCTGCAGTGTGGAGCACGTGAAAGGACCTGATGTGAAATAATCCTGGAAAAGTAGGGGGAGTCAGACTATGAAGGGCTTCCAATGCCAAGCTGAATTCCTATTTTATCCTAGAGATAATAGGGAGACACAAAAAGTTGTGCAACACATCTGCGTTGTAAGAAGATTATTTTGGCCACCGGGTGGAAGATGGAGTAGATAGAAGGGACAGATTGGAAATTGCTAATCCAATTAATGCAGGGAAAAAAAGGTGACAAGGACCTAATCTCAGATTGGGAACTGCCTTTGTCTCTATTTGTCACCCCCTTAAAACATTTATGCCCTCATCCCCATTATATTAATTTGCATTGGCTGGTAAGTTGTTCCATAAAGGTATAATTCACTTCAGTTGGTTTTTTTTTCACATGTGTATCCTTCAATTAATTTACACATTTCTCAAGGGAAAGGCCCATCATTGCCCATGATCTGAACACGGTACCTTATTTTTGGCAATAACATGATAGCGTTGTTTTCTAAGGAATTTGTGACCAGTTAACTTTCCCCAACCAAATCTTTTTCATATGAATAGCTGCTAACCCAGGTCTCCCATTCCTAGGCCTGTACATTTGATTTCTTTTAAACTCTACATATATCCCTCTTAAATTAGTTCCCACTGTTCTAGCCTGTCAAGATCTTTTTGAATCTCACATGGTAGCACTCCCTGCCAACTTTGTGTCCCAGACAAATCTAATAAGAATGTCCTCCACGTTTCCATCGGAGGCAGTGATAAAAGTGTTGATGAGGATAAGGTAACAAGGCAGCCAACTAAGGCATACCACTAGAGACCTCCCTTTAAGGTTAACGTTCCTCCATTATTTAAAAACATCCTTTGAGTACAGTTGTTCATGTGGTCACACAGTGCCCTTTACAGGGTACTCATCCAGTACACATTCCTTAGACTCATGGAAGTTGAACTCTCTGGAGTTGGCAGGAACCTGAGAGGTCAGCTATCCATCCCTCTCATTTTATAACAAGGAAACTGGGGCCCACAGAGGGTCATGGGATCACTGTTCTAGAGCTAGAGGGAGCTCAGAGATCATCTAAGTCCAACTTTCATTTTACAGAGGAAGAAATTGCAACTTAGGGAGGTGAAGTCACTTGGCCAGGATCACACATAGGATCTGAGATCTAGAGCTGAAAGAGACATCAGAGGCTGTGTAGTCTAACCCTCTCATTTTGGAAACTGAGGCACCCAGGTAATTCATAGACACCAAAGCTAGAAGGGACCTCAAACAGTATTTCTCTAGTTCAACCCCCTCATTCAGGGAAGTGAAGTAGCTTATTTAAGGTCACACTGTAACAAGACAAGATTTGAACTCAAGTCCTCTGACTCTGGTCAGTGTACCTGCGGAGGCAGTGATAGTAGATAATTCATATTGTGAAGTAATAGAAGTAATAGAAGCTAGGCAGTACAGGAGGGCTAAGCAGAGAGAGGGAAATGAAAATAGATCTAACTCTTTTTATTTTTAATTTTTTAAAGCAATTGGGGTTAAGTAACTTGCTCAAGGTTACACAGCCAGTCATTATTTATATGTGGGTGCTCATTTTCTGAGTCTGGATCCAATCCCGGGTCATCCCAACTCCGGGCCGTTACTCTTACTGCGCCACCTAGGCGCCCCAGTAGATCTAACTCTTACCATCATAACCCCACTAATGACCAAATGATGTAAAGATTCAGGGAACAAGAAGGTAGAAGCTCAGGACTAGGAGTGATGAGGAGCAGGGGTGGGAGGGTGCTTCCAGGTTGGCCACAACCCCCACCTGTTATGTCCTCCTGAAACTGTCAAAATGTCTTCTCAATATATATCTATTGGAGGCTAGTCCTGAACATCCTGATTCTATAGCAAAGGAGCCAGGGAAATTGATTAAAGTGTACTATGGAAAATACCTTTCCTCTCATGACGAATATTTATTTACCCTTGGTTTTATGAAGATGTAAATATTTTAAGCTGCTCTAAACCTCCTTCCCTCAACCCTATTTTCCCCAGATGGCATGACAATCTTATCTCTTTGCAAAACATACACAATATGAAGCAGATTGATTATTGAGAATGTAGAAATGAGGAAACACTAACCGAAGAAATAATAAGCATGCAGGCAGTCTCCATATTAGAACACACATATGGGATTGTAGAGATTCAGACAGCGTGTCCTGGAAAAATAAAAATGATAATATATGAAGTAAACAATCAAATAGTCTGGTTCTTGGCTATTTAGCAACTACCCCTAGAGTGAGCTCCCCCTTCCCCAGGGGAGGTACATAGTGTTCCAGACTTGGGGGATATCCCAAAAGGTGAGGCCTTCCTCCCTTCCCTGCTCTCCTTCCCTCATCCGGGCCCCACACATAGAAAGGAAAAGAACTGGGAGTTCATGGGAGAGTCTGCTCCTTTCCCTGAACCTGCACAGTCCAGATGATTCATATTGCCAGGGAAGGACAGAGTATGATCTTCCATAATCATGGCTCTGTCCCTTGTTGTTCTTCACCTTCATCTCTTGCTTTATAGTACAGAAACCTTTCTGCTTGGTCCAGAGGCTTGTCATCGTCCAAAAGCTCTTTTTGTGTCCTGGAGGCTTGTTCCAAAAACGCCTTTGCTCATTCAATAACTCCCTTGTAGCTCCCTACTGCCATTCTACAGTGGCTATACAATATGTTCCCATAGTGCTCAGCTTGGCCTAAGAACTCCTGGCCACTCCACCATTGCCTCTACCATGGCCATCTCTGGAGCTAGATGATTCACTGAAGGAGTTAGGGATCCATGCAATATTTCTTTTATATAACCAGAGTCTGGGCGTACAATATACTTTTCTCTGACCATGCCAGTTCTGGTTTTCTTCATGTGATTCTCTCCAGATCTGTAGCTCTCTTTTTAAGAGAACAAGTCTAATTCTCATATCCAAAGACAGGAATCATTTTCCCAGTAAGAAATTCAAGATATCAATAACCATATGAACAAATACTACAAATCACTGGTAATTAAAGAAAGAGAAAATTATTTTGAGGTTTTCCTTCACATTTCTCAAATTTCACTTCCATGTACTCTATGATCCAGCAACATTGGTCTTCTTGCTGTTCTTCACATACAACACTCCATTTCCCTAAACTGGGTCTCTTTGTGCCTGAACTGCTCTCCCTCTCACCTTGACTTCTTGGATTTTTAGGCTTCTTTCATGACTGAGCTCAAACTTCTCCTTCTGCAGTAGATCTTCTCTGGTCCCCCCTACTGCTAGTACCTTCTCTCTGAGATTGTTTTCCATCCACTGTCTAGATTTTGTATGTACATAGTTGTTTCCATGTTGGCTCCCCCATTAGAATGTGAACTCCTTGAGATCAAGGACCATGCTTTTGCCTTCTTTGTAACCTCACCACTTAGTGCGGTGCCTGGCACATAGTAAGTACCTAATAAATGCTTGTTGATTGGTTGATTTGAAAGATCATCATAGTCAATATTGTGGGAGCTATGGAAAATCAAGTATGCTAATATATTCTTTTTTTGTTTTTGTCCAAAATTCTTTAATATAACAAAAAAGAAGGGAATTAGTTTTTTTCAAATGCTTTATTAACTTCTGGTTTACATCTTTCATTTCCATCAGATTTTGAGTTACAATTTTTTCCCCATTTTTCCCCTGCCCACCACCCCAGAATAGCAGTCCCACAGGATATCCCCTCATCCAATCTGCTCTTTCCCATATCTTCTCTCATACCCCCTTGGACTTTTTCAGTAGGGCAAGGTGAATCCCCATGCCCCAATGCCTGTACATCTTATCTCCCAATTATATGCAAAATAGTATTAATCATACTATTTATATATTTTTAAAAATATGATTTTAAAAGGAAGATAAGCAACTTAGTATATGCTGTGCACGTGTAGCTATGCAAAACATTACCATAGTAGATATATTGTAAAAGACTGATTATGTTTCCCTCCCTCCATCCCATCATCTCCCACCTGGTCCACTCCCCACTTTGATCCTGTCCCTTTTCAAAAGTGGGTGCTTCCAACTTCCCTCCCCCCCAGCCTGCCCCCCCTTCCATTATCCCCCCTCTCATCCCTTTCCCCCCTACTCTCCCATAGGGAGAGATAGCCTATTTAGTATGAATGTCATTCTCTCCCTGATTCAAATTCAATGAGAGTAAGGTTTTGCCTTTTTGCCTTCCTGTTCTTCCCCTCCCTTGTAACCATTTAGGGAATTAGTTTTTGTATCCTCAGTTGGTATGGTGGCCCTTGGATCAGACATATGGTTTGGTAGGGCTTTGGGGAGTGCCCAGTGACTTCCCAAAATTCCTGTATACCTTGTGGCCCTTCCAAGGACCAGAGAGCAGGCCAGTGCCCCAGCCCTTGGGTGAGTTCATGGCCAACTTGTCAAAGGTGAGGATCTTCCCACCAGCTCTGAGGATGCAATTCCAGGCATTGCTAGTAACATGAAAGGCATATACCTTCAGCTTGGGGACATCCTGGTTCCTAACATCATCTGTCACAGTCCCAACCACCACAGCGGTCTTGTTTTCCTAACAGGGTAGCTTATTTTTTCTGATCATGAGGGACAGCAACAGCGGAAGCTGGTTGGTATGGCTCATGAAGAAAAAATATGGAACATTTCAGGAATTTGTGTGTCATCCTTATGAAAGGGACATGCTAATTTTCTTTGTATTGTTCCAACTTTAGTATATGTGCTGCCAAAGCAAGCACGCTAATGTACTCTTGATGGAGCTATGACTCACCTGACCATTTCTGAAAACAATATGAAATTAAACAAGAAACATGTTGGGGCTTTTGTTTGCTTTTTGGAGGGCAATTGGGGTTGACTTGTCCAAGGTCACATGGCTAATTTTTGTGTTAAGTGTCTGAGGCTGGATTTGAACTCAGGTCCTCCTCACTCCAGGGCTGGTGCTCTATTCACTGTGCCACCTAGCCACCCCTAGAAATGTTATTTAACTATTCATATCTTTTAGCTCAAAGATCCCATTACTGGGCATGTAGTCCAAGGAGGATAATGATAGAAAGGTCCCACACATAGAAAAATATTCAACACAACACTTTGTATGGTAGCAAAAACTGTAAACAAAGTCAGTGCTCACCAATTGGAGAATGCTTGAATCAAATGTGGCATTTGTATTTAAAGGACTAACACCGGATAAAAATATAGAAACTATGATTCCAAGAACCATGGGAATATATGGAATATGTTACATATTCTATAAATTCTATATTCTATATAGATAGATATAGAATGAAGTAAGAAGAACCAAGAGAATAATATACACAATGAGTACAATAGTGTAAATAAATATAACACTAGAAGGAAATGAAACTCAAATTAGTATCAGTGGCCAATCTAGGTCCTAGAGTAGAGATGATGAAACACACTTCCTTCTGCTTGAGAGGCTGGGGGTGGGTGGGAGAAGGTTACATAATGGAGTACTTCACACACTGTCAAACATAGACAATTTGTAGATCCATTTTGATAAATTATTTGTCTTTGTTACAAAACAGAGTTTCTTATGCTTGGAGAATAAATAAGAACGTGTCCATGGAACAAAAATCAAAAGGTATTGGGGCAGCTAGGTGGTGCAGTGAATAGAGCACTGGCCCTGGACTCAGGAGGACCTGAGTTCAAATGCCACCTCAGACACTTAACACTTACTAGCTGTGTGACCTTGGGCAAGTCACTTGTCCTCAATTGCCCTGCCTTTCCACCTCCAAAAAAATCAAAAGCTATCAATAAACCTTTTTTTTAAAGCAAAGTATATTTTGAACATTAAAAAAACGCCAGAAATTGGAGTTATTGTTATTTTTGTTACTACCATCAGTCAGTTGTCTTCTGGTACTTCATGTGAAAATTACTAGCAATCTTAGTGAAATTACTTGGTGTAGGAAACATAAAAATCCCTTTCACAGTTGGCAGGGACTTCAAAATTTGAATTTCAGCATTTCAGCCCTGGATGGGGAAGCAGCATTGGGAATCAAGTCTCTGACCATCAATCAGTATGCCAGGCATTGCGAGAGATACTAAAATTACAAATATAAAAGCAACATGGTCCATATCCTCACGTTTACATTGTAATAGGGGTATATGACACTTATAGAGGAGTTATGCCAGGAAGGGAGTTTTGGTCTATGGTTATAGGGATGATGAATGGAACCACTGGGTAACCATCAGGCAGTAGATAATTACAAACTACTTAGGAACAAAGGTAGTGATGATTTGATTATTGTTCCCAGAGCAAGAACAAGAGGCAGAAGGGGTAGTTATAGCAGGAAGTAGTACACTCCTGCCAAATGGATGCCTCTTCTGGGTAGACCATGGTTTTTTGGTGGATGGCTAGATGAGATATGAAACAGTGTGTGGAACCAGCTAGATATAGTGGATTGAAATACTTTTTCACTTAGCAGTCAGGAAAGCTCATTCCCACAGTGGAGTAGCAAATCTGAACGTATTAATTTCCACAGGGTTGGGGTTCCAGAGCATCTCCATTCCTGGTGGAGAGAAAAGGATAAGTAAGCAGCAGCTGCAGATAGCAAGATGCCCACACTGAGTGTAGACTATATCTACCCAGAGGGCCCAGCTTCAAACTCCAACTGTGTCACATAGTACCTTTGTGATCTTGAATGCTTAAGTCACGTCAGCATTTTAGGCCTCAGTGACTTCATCTGTAAAATGAGGTCAGAAGAGGTGAACTCTCAGGTCCCTCTAGTTCTAAATCTTTTTTTTTTTTAACATAAAGTGCTTTTTTAATGAAAGAAATTTTAAAGAGATGTACAGTCAGGCTCAAGTTGTGCAGTTCACAAGCATGGAGGGGAGGAAAAAAAGTCATATTTAACCAAGGACTAAGCTGGACTTGCCACCAGGTGGATTTCTTCTGGATGGTGCTGGTGCTGATGCAACTGGACTGGGAACAGGTGCAGCAGGCACAGATTTCTCTTCATTCTGTCCCAGGTCAACTTGTAAGTCTGCCTCCACATTTTCGTGTATGTCACCTTCTCCCTTTGGACCTAAAAAAATCTCCAGGACCAGCTTCAGAAGAGTTTCTTCTTTGGAGTCCAGATGGTTCAGAATTATCCCTACTAGACTGAGCCCCTGCTGACTTGGCCCAAGAAGGCTGATTTTCTTCAGATGTTCCAAAAATATTAGATGCCATCTTGTTCTTTCTCACTGGTTGTTCTGTAGGCTCATCAAAGCCCAAAGTAAAATTAGACCCACCACCTGGAGGATGCAACACCCGGGAGCTGTTCCTGCCATTGGGGTCGACGCCCTTGAAGGTGGTGGTGGTGGTCATGGCGAGGCCGGAGCCGGACCGGGGGTGGAGGGACTGGCGGCAGACAGAGAGAGCAGCGAGGCTTTCGGACCAGGTCCAACTGATCACCCTCAGGGAGACACACACACAAAACCCACCCTCTACCCTAGTTCTAAATCTTATTACCAGAGAATCCATTGGCTTTTCCTATCACTTCATGCAGCTAGGGGGAAGCTCAAATTAAAATGTTTCTGTTCTTTGGCTTTCATTTGGAAGAGTACCAATGACATCACTCGTGAATTGGATTTAAGTGTTGCGCAAAGTTGTTAACCTCACTCTCTTTTCCTGAGTCATCAAAGTCTAGTGGCAAGACAAAAGTCAGGACAAGTGGTGATGGCCCAGGATGCCGTGGATAACCTCTGTGTCTTGGATGTCTGACCAAGCTCTAAGTGCTCCATAATGCCTGCTTTAGCCTTCTTGATGGCCCTTGGAACAAATTCTTCTCATCTGCCCATTCCACAGGGGGAAGTCTTCACGTGCTTGGGGTAGACATCCCCCTGACTCACCAACAGGTCTGAAACTTTTTGGTTACCCTCAACCTGGTTTAGCCTGTCTGCCAAGGTGGTTTTACTGGGGTGCGGCCACTGTGCATGCTATAGCTTCTTGGAGCCACAGGTGAGAGGTGGGTGAAGGTAGACACCAAAGGTGGATGAGCAGCCCTGAGAAAGGCTCAGCAAAGCCTTTCAGCAGAGGTGCTAGTCTTCCCTAAACCATCCATACAGACTAATGCTGTTTCTACTGATAAATTAAAGAATACCCATGTCATTAATCTGGCATTGCCCTTAGCAATTACATTAACGTGTTCCATAATGCTTATATATATATATATATATATATATATATATATATATATATATATGTACATATATGTGTATATATAAACATATCCATGTGTACATGTATATATACACTTTATATGTAGATGTTTCAAATGTATATATGCACATGTACATATTTCGATAATTCTTCACTTTACTTATCTTCCTTATAAACATACAAATAACCATAGATTGCAACTTATAACACAATTTAGAAATGACTCCATGTGCGTGTGGTACAGTTTCTACTTCATGCCTATATTTTCCTTGCACCTCATCGTCAGGGTCTCTTGACCACTGACTGCAAGTCCAAAAGCTGCTGACATTGACCCATCTGAAAGAAAAGAGAAGGTTCCCAAAGTGTTGTCAAGTATGTAGTTAGCTATTACTGAGCTTAATGTGAGACACAAAGTCTCTGTGCCCAAGACATCAGGCAACTTCAAGCATAATCCCATACAGAAGACTTTCCTCCAATGATATATGCAACACATGGAAACTCAGACATGCAGAGAAAGCAGTCCAGGTAACTAGATTCTCCAGAGCTATACTGTTAATGTTAAAGATATCTTCCCTGGGTTCCTTGCTTTTCTACCTTCAGATACCATCAGTATTATAACCACAGTATAAGAACCAGTTTAAGGAACATCATCCCAGGAAATCTGGGTTTCCCTCTTTAATAAGCTGCCTAGATTGATTTCCTGGAGGAGGAGTCACCTGAACATTTCTTGCTTCTTATTGTCATTTCCAGATTCTACCTTTACCTCCTTCACTCAGTAAACTTTCCTCTTTTGAAATCTATTCGATAAAAGTTTTTCCACCAATTCCAAATTCTGTAGCGGTACTACACTAACCCAGTAACCCTACCCCACCCATCCCTAGGCCATTCTCCTGTTCTCTTATTTCTCAAGGAATTCAGCACCCAACTCCTGCCCTCATATTATGGGATTTTAACATCCACATAGATACTCCCTCATTCTCCAAAACCTACTTCCTCAGTCTACTCCAATCCCATGACCTCCTCCTTTACTCCACTTCAGACACACATAGCAATGGGTACACATAGGATCTCACTATTATCTATCCTCTTCTCTAATGAAAATCCTGGACAATTTCCTATCTGAACAGGACCTCATTATTCCATCTCTCCTGACTCACCCTTCCTAAACCTATTCTTTTTCTTCATTGAGTCCTCCACCCTTTCTGAGACCTTCACCCCTGCTCCAAAGGTGCTCTAAAGGACTTTCCTCCTTCTTAGACCTACAGTCAGCCACTTTAACTCTACACTTTCCTCAGCCCTCAAATCTCTTGTCCTGTCACCAATCTTCTCTTACTAAATCTCAGTCCCAAATTGCTCCCAACCTTGTCCTCCTCCACCTGAATGTAGAGGAATTTGCCTTTTACTTAAGTGGGAAAATTGAGGCCATTAATGTACTTCCCTTCTCTCTCATTGCCTTTATTTCAGAAGCCCCTGACATCATCTCCCACTCTCTCCTGCTTTCTCCCAGTCTCTGACAAAGAGGTGATCCTTCTCTTTGCTGAAACTAAACCCTCTATATATAGACTTGATTCTGTCCCCTCCCATCCTCTCCTCAGATTGCAATCTCAGTCATCCCTTCTCTTGAGTCCTTAACCTCTCTATTTACTGATTCCTTCTTTACTGCTTTCAAACATGTCCAAATCTCCCCTATCCTTAAAAAACAAACAAAATCCCCCTCTTTAAAAGCTTTAAAAACACTTTCTAATCTCACTGTCTCCACTTCCTCTGTTGTCAATTTAGGTCTCAGCTGTTCGCAGTCTGGCTTCTGACCTCATCCTTCAACCAAAACTACTCTCTCCAAAGTTACCAATAATCTCTTCCCTGCCAAATCTGATGGTGTTTTCTCAGTCCTAATCCTGCTGCATTTGACACTGCTGAACACTCTCCTCCCATTCTTTCCTCTCTGAGTTTTTGTGACATTACTTTCTCCTGGCTCTTTCCTGACCTGTCTGTGCTTCAGTCTCCTGGTTCATCATCCATATAGAATGTTCCCTGTGGGAATGTTGTTCAGTTGTGCCTGCCTCTTTATGACCCCATTTGAGGTTTTCTTGGCAAAGATACTGGAGTGGCTTGCATTTCCTTCTCCAGCTCATTTTACAGATGAGGAAACTGAGGCAAACAGGGTGAAGTGACTTGCCCAGGGTCACACAGCTAATAAGCGTCAAAGGCCAGATTTGAACTCATCAGGATGAGTCTTCCTGACTCCAGGTCTGGTGCTATATCCACTGTGCCACTTAGCTGCCTAACTATGGGAATATCTCTTTGTAGGTGACTCAGATCCAGTCATCCCTCCCTTGCACTTCAGTCCCACAGCACCAACTGCTTATTGGACATTTCAAACCAGATGTCCTGGAGACATTTCCAAGCCAACATGCTCACCCCACACCCCTCCTTCTGTTAAAGGTACTTCCATCCTTCCAGTCCCTTGGGTTTGTGCCCTGGCCATTATTCTCACCTCATCACTCTCTCTATTTAATCTGTTGTCTCATGATGCCATCTCTTGACTCCAAACCCTTCCTCTTCACATATACTTACCCCCTTAGTTCAGGCCATTATCACCTCTCATCTAGATAATTACCACAGCCTCCTAATTGGTCTCTCAGTCTTCCATCTCTCCCCACTCCACAAACAGCTGCCAGTCATTTTCCTTATGAAAATGTAACCAGGTGACACCCCCCCCCCCCACTCAGTCAACTCCAATGGCTTCCTATTGCCTCTAATAACAGAAAGCTCTACATAAGCTGACCCTAATCTAGTTTTCCAGACTCAAGGAACATTGCTCTCTTTTGCAATCTACAGTCCAACCAAACTGACCCTCCTCACTGATGGCAAGCCCTCTCTCATCTCCAGGCCTTTCCAACAGCTGTGTCATATGCCTGAAATCCATTCCTCCATTACTTCTGTCCTTCCTCCCAAACTGCCTTGCATTAACTACTTTGCACATATTTCTATTCAGTTCTTATTTCTGCTGTATATATTTACATATGCACATATATTTACATATGCTGTCTCCTCCATTAGAATGTAAATTCATTTTGAATAGGAATTGTTTCAGTCTTCCTACTTGGATTCCCCAGTGCTCAGCACATAGTAGGTGTTTAATAAATACTTGGGAAGGGAATAGAGGGGGGAAGGGTGGGAGAGAGGGGAAGAAGAAAGGGCAATGGGAGGGATGGAGAGAGGGAGGGAGAGAGAGAGAAAGAGAATTAGAATCTTTGGCTACTTACTCCCATAGCTCAGTTTCCCTGCCTTTGATCCTAGTAACACTAAATAACCTTTTGCCTTTTCTAATAACACTTTAAAATCCTCTCATGTTACTATAAAATGTAAGATCTGAAACAATTGTGCCATTGTAAAATCTCCATTTTTTTTGCCCACCCTAAAATCAATGTAACCATGTGGCATAGTTATATCATCACTAGGCTAAACCATTATATTTTGATCTACATTTGTAGATGTCTTATCAATATACACCCATGTATACATTCAATTCCTGCATAACAATTATTAAAAAATGGCCAGAAAAGACATTTTTCTTCTTTCAGACCTGGAGGTAAGGGAGAAATCTACATTTAGGCTTACTCACTTTTTCAGTTGCCATGAAAAATGTTCCATTACTTTCTCATTTACATAATATTCAAGGAAAGGGTGGAGAAGTAGCTTCTTGAATGAACTACAATCTCCAGATGTCTTTTAAAAAGCCTCTGCTTTTTCCTAAACCCCGAGGACATTAGTCTGAAAGCCTGCAATTACCCAATAACAGCTGCTTCTAGTAGTAATGCAAATGAAATAAGGTAGTAAACTAATACTTAAATACCCTTTAAACGCACACATCCCATTCACTAATCTGGATTTATTGCTCAACTTTACTTGTCCTTCCTCCAGTTGTAGTCTCTTGCAATTTCTTGCCTATATGTGTTACTTGCCATCTCAGAAATAAATGTCATTCAAATTCTACTTTGTTGGTGATAGGAAAACGGCAGAGAATAGTTATATATGCACACTTTCTAAGTGTCAGTGGGAAACAGAGGAAGAGCCATCAAATTCAACAAATATTTATTAAGCATCTACTGTGTGCACGGTGCTATGCTTAGAAACTAATGATACAGAGATAAAAACAAAAGCATCCTCCTCAAGGAGCTCTTACTGTATTTCACTGGGGAAGAGCCAAGTACATGTAATAAAAGATAGTAATGAAGGGAGCAAAGGACAACTGAGGCAAAGTATTCTGGAAGCATTCTAGGAAGGACCAAATAGCTGGAGGGATCAACGAAGGCTGAAGGAGTTGACTTTGAGGAAAGAAAAGGAATCTGAAAGGCAGAGGTAAAGAGGGAAGGCATTTCGGTCACTGAGAACAGGTTGGATAAGTGCAAAGATTAAAAACATGGGGTGCTCAATTTGTGTAACTTGGCTAGAAGGGAAAGTACACATAGGGGTGTGATGTGAAAGAATGCCCATAGATTGTGGAGGGCCCTAAATGTCAGAAGAGGGGGAGAGGGGGAGGGGAGAGAGAGAGAGAGAGAGAGAGAGAGAGAGAGAGAGAGAGAGAGAGAGTGTGTGTGTGTGTGTGTGTGTGTGTGTGTGTGTGTGTATTTTTCCCCTAGAGGAAATTAGGGAGCCATTGAAGGCTTCTGAAAAGGAGGTGGTTAGACTTGGACCTTGGGAAATTGGGGGGTCAGGAAGGAAGAGACCAAAGGAGGGAAAACCAACTAGGAAGCTAATGAGGAACTTGACCTATTGGATGTGAGGGGGAGTAGAAAGAAAGGTCAAAGAACCTAGGTAACTGGGAGAATGAGGGTACCCTCCTCCAAAACAGGGAAGTGCAGAGGTGGGCTGGTTTTCATGGGGAAAGAAAATAAATTCAATTTGGGACATGATGAGAATGGGATGACTGGGTGGAAATGTCCAGAAAGCAGTGGAAGACAAAAGACTGGAGCTCAGGTGAGAAGTTAATGATGGATATATAGCAATTAAGAGAAATTGGAGCCATCTGCAGACATGATCATTGAATCCATGGGAACTGATGAGATCATCAAGAAAAAGTTTTCCAGGACAGAGCCTAGTGCTTAAAGCCAAACTTAAGAGGTCAAAGATGGATGATGGTTTAGGAAAAGAAACTGTGAGAAGAGGTGGTTAGAAAGTCAGGAAAAGAAACAGGAGTGGGTAGTGTGACAGAAGCCAAGGGAAGAGATACTGTCCAGAAGATGAGGGATTTGACAGTGCCAAACTGGATTAAGACAATATGAGATCATTGGTAACTTTTTAGAGGATAGTTTCAATAGAATGAAAGGTATGGGGAAGAAAACCAGACAGCAGAAGGATGAGGTGGTGAGGAACTGGGGGGAGGGGTAGCCTTAATGAGAAGAAGAGGTGAGAAGAAGAGGGGGCTACTTCATCCTCCAAGACAGGGGTAAAGTAGGAAATGACAAATGAAGATGTAGTGAGGTCTTGAGGTGTGGAGTAGAGATGAGGGGGCTTACAATGCATGGCCTTATTTTTTTCAGTAAAATAAAAAGTGAGATCATTTGTTTGGAGTGAAGGATGTAGGGCGTCAGGAACTTGAGAACAGAGGAGAGGTTTGGAATAGCCACTGTTGAGACCATAATAATCAATTAGACATAAATTAATTAAACTAGCATTAATCAAACTCTATGTTCAAGCTACAGCCCCTGCCCTCAGAAAGTTTATATTCTACTAGTAGGACACAGCATGTAAATAGATAAGTAAATACAAGATTATTTGAGGTAAGAAAGAACACTAGCAATGGGAGGTTGGGGGAGTGGAGTAGGGAGAGTAGTTCAGATAAGACTTTCTGTAGGAGGTGACACCTAAGCTAAACCTTGAAGGAAGCTAGGGATTCTATGATGTAGAGGTGAGGGAGATGCATTCCAGGCATGAGGATCAGGCCATGCCAAGCGTGGAGGTGACAGATGGAATTCTGAGATAGGGAAACAATAAGTAGGCCAATTTGGCTGGAGTATAGAGTGCACAGAGGGGTGCATTGTGAAATAAATATGAACATATCTTATTAATAACGTAAACAGACCCACAAGGATTGTTGGATTGGAATCTGAGATAAGGCCAGGAATAGGATTGCTAGCTTTCTCCTCCTCCCACCACAAACTACTCTCCAAGCCAGTTTTCTGGTAAATAATTGCATTTGGGCCTAGATTCAGATCCACTACTATTTCCTGCAGATGGGATAGAATAATCTCATTTTACAAACTGCGGCTGTCTGAGCTGACTATTAAAAAAGGTGTCACAAATCCAGACTCCAAGCACATATTCATTTCCAAATCACAGGACAGCAGAATAACAGATTCAGAGCAAGAAAGACTCTTTTTTTTTTAAATCCTCATTTTATAGATGAGGACATGGGGCTAGTATGGGTAAGTGACTTGCCTCAAGGCCACACAGGTAGAAGTAGTTGATCCAGCTGGAATTTAAACCCAGGCCCTCTTCCTATAAATTCAGGCCTCCTTCCACTATACTGTACCATCCCATAGCAACTACAATTCATTTTCTAATGAAAATTGCAGGCTCTTCCCTTCCCCTCCTTTGCAAAAAGCCTGCAAATACTTTTCCTTAATATGGTACTGAAGAAGTTCCAAAAGGGAGAAGTGAGGGGCAGAAGTGAGGGTCCTTCCCTTCTCAGAGGATTACC
>WOXC01003866.1:0-122500 GCA_011680675.1 Gymnobelideus leadbeateri
TTGTAGGGAGTTTTTCATTAAAAGAATTCATATTAAAAATATTCACTTGAGGTAACCATTAGATATTTGGATACATACAGAAAAGCCTATCCCTTGGCAGCGCTTGATGAACGAAGTATTATAATGAGTAAAGTAGATTTGAGATTAGTTGCACATCGACAGCAAATAGAATCATTGCAGTCATAACTCAGTCGAACTAGTTAGCCATGGTTTTCACATATACTGGTCACAATGTTAATTGCCCGTGGTTTTCATTATTTTAAACTAATATGTAAGATAATCTCATATTCAGCCTCTTGCTAGTGAGGAAGTATTTAATTTGTATTTATTTCACTTAAAAGGAATTTAGGAAGTGAAATGAGAGGATGACTTCTTTCCTAGAAAGGCAACCTGTGTTTCCTCTGGAATACTTCTTACTTTCAGTAAGAAAGCTTACAATTTCATGAAGCCATTAACAGAAAAGGATTTTATTAAGTACCTCTTTGCAGGATGGCCTTCTTCCATCCTGCCTTGAGCTGTTATTCTGGCAGATGTAACAAGTGAAGCAAGGTTAAGCCAAGTCAATCTTGAGGACAGGGGATCCAAAAGTAGGTAATTCAATACATAGTTGACTTTCCATGGAATCACTACTGAAGTGAGTACACCGCTCACATTAACAGTAGAACAACTTGTTCCCATTAAAGAACCAATGTAAAAGATCCTCTGGAGAAAAGAGATTAACTCATGCCTTACCTAAATTGTAGTGCCAGTAAATGCATGATATTTTCCTTTAGTTAGATTATACTTTATTTTTAAAAGAGGTATTAAGTTGATACATTTTATACAAAGATAAAAAACAGTTTTGTAGCTAGTGTCCTGGCAAACAATTGAGTACCCTGAGATGTTTTCCTGGGTGTGGTGACTTGAACTTACTAGGACAGCAAGGTGCTCTCAACATTTTGATTATTTTGAGTTTCAATTCCTTGGAAAACTCTCTTGGTCATTTTTCTCTCACGTTGGCCAGAGATCGTTGTCCTTTGTAGAAAAAAAAGCAGAAATAAGAAAAGTTGAATAGTTCTGCCATTTTTATCATGACATCATCAACCCAAGCACCAGCAATCCTATCCTTTCACTTGGCTTTCTCTTGATCTCAAAGCAGGTTAAACCCTAACCCCACTTGTTTTTTTCTTAGCATTCATCACAAGCCTCAGCTTATTTTAAATTTCAGCATTCTTAATAGTAATGAGTGAGCTTTGCTATGATTCACAGTATCTAGGCTACTGTAGATAAAGTTGTAACCTGCAAGTAGAATGGACTTCAGCCTATAAATAGTAAATCGGCTCCTATCAACCTGGGGGGCCCAGTAGTTTCTTAGACAAGAAGGATTTATTGTTGCATGTTACTGAGACAGGTTCTGCTGCTTTTTTGCAAGACCTCTAGACTCCCACCCCATCTAGCTCCTCTTTCTCCCCTTTTCCACAAGTTCTACCACAGCTATGTCTTTGGATGACACCTATACTATTGTTTACCTTTAGTTGTCCCACTCTCGAAAAGATCCTTCCCCACTTATGTCCTCAGATAATTGTTGATAGCATCAGAATTTTCTGGGAACCCTTAAACACATTTCAGATTCTACCATTACATGCAAAGTGAGGGAAACATAGGTTTAAGCATTTTTTTTTAGCATTCTAGGTAATTTGTTTGCCTTTCCAGTCTGTTTAACAAACCCACTTTTATGGCTAGCATAGACATAAACATCAGTTTAGTTTCTGCCCGAATTATCCCATGTTCTAAATTAATAGAGTTGCAAGTTTTATCATTCTGTTTAAACATGGGTTTAAACTGATGCAGAGTGAAGTGAACAAAACCGGGAGAACAATTTATACAATGGGACACCGCTATGGCAAAGGAAAAACTTTTGAAAAAATTAAATTAGGAACTCATCAATCTAAATTCTAAAGAATTAATGATGAGACCTGCTGCCCACCTCCTGATAGCGAAGCAAAGGACTCAGTGCAGAATGAGACAAATAGTTCTTTTGGACATGGCCGGTATGGAAATTTGTTTTGACGGACTCCACATGCTTATAAACGGGATTGGTTTTCTTTAGGTCTCAATTTTGAAGGAGAGGAAAGGAGAGAAAGAAGGAAGATTTTTGCTGATTATGTGTGTATGTATGTATATGTGTATATAAATATATAGATGAATATATGTGTACATATGCATATGTATAGTTTTTAAAAAGAGAACTTTTTAAAGTTGTCCTCAAATTAGAAGATTCTCATTTCCCATCCAATTCAAATTACAATTATTCATGTTTTAAAACACTGGAAAATACAAACTGCTTTAAACAATAGGTAAAAGGCCTATTTCCTTGAAGAAAAGAACTACAAAGCTTTTCATAAATCAATTCTTGATGGCCCTATCACTATATTCCTTAATTACAACCATTATTGTCTTACATAGATGTCTTTGTTTAAGAGCAGAACAGTAATGAGCTCTATAAGTTTACTTTCTACATTAGATTCTTGGCTTTAAATGCATTTAGAGAGTAACTAGGGAGTGAGGTCTCACACACACACACACACACACACACACACACACACACACACACACACTCCTTCCTATTCACTAGTTCACTTATTCCTTCCCCACTATAATAAGAACAATAATGATGTCTTAACAAATCTGTAGCTTATTTAAGAAAAGAGGAATCATTTAAAGAAAAATGGTCTCTCATTATTTTTGTCTTAAGTCTTTTTAAAGAAGGAGGATGACCCTTTTTTTTTTCTTCAAAAAAGGCAGGATCATTTGGGATTTCAAAAACCAAATCCATCCCCAGGAATAGAGCAGAACCAGTCTTCCTTACATGTTCTTACTTGCCTGGGACCATACAGGGAGGCTGGTGTCCCAGGTTTGTTTTTGTAGGGTCTCTCAGGAGTGTCATTTTTAATTTAAAATGTTATGTAGCACTCTTGCTTTAAGGAAAAGCACAGTTGGGATTCAGGAGGACAATAAGAATTTTTTTTAAGGTACATGCAATTTCAGAACTGTCAATTTTAGCTATGTCTCTTTAAATACTTTTTCTCCTAGAATCTAACTGGGTGGATGAGATTTTTTTTTTAATTCCATTATAGAAGTAATAGCCCTGTTTTGGTGTTTTGTAAGCAGATAATATTCTGCTAGTGACTGTCTTTGCAGTAATGCATTGCTCTGAATTCTGAATTCTATTATTTTACATCTACAGCAGCTTAAAGTGTATTTTTTATAAACAGCAAACTTCACCTCATAAAAATTCATTACATAAGGGCATAAACAAGTACTTTTCCTTCCAGTCATTGGCAGTAAGTGATTCATCAGTTTTCCACAGAAAACCAATTTCATTGCAGATGTTCTGTAATTTCCAATCTCCCTGAATTGTAGAACCATATCACACAATCCCAATGCAAGGAATGTAAGGATTTTGTTAAAGGTCTGTGCTTAGTCTCTTTAATAGGATTGAATATCATTTGCTGTCTCATCAGTTTTGTTTAAAAAAAAAACATTTAGTAATCAGTCTCCTATTCTTTCCTACATAGGTTTATTCTACTATATAGGTGGATAACTGTTAGGAAATACAAGACCTCCATGATCCCTGGACTTTCTAGAGCAATAACATTCATGTGTTCTGCTGCAGCTACAAGGAGTAGCATTGAAATAAACAAAATTTAGCATATTAGAATAATAAGAATTTTCTTGAAAGTCAAGTCTTTTTCCTTCTCAGAGAGCAATTTTCACTCTTGGCACACCCCCAATTGTGAGGGGGTAGTAGGAATGGGAAAGAATTGAAGAAAATCTCAAATTTTGCCATATATAATGAAAAAGGCATTATTTCACAAAATAAAGATTTTCCGAGGTTCAGAGATGGACTTCAGTGGCCATCTAATCCAACCCACATCCCCAAAAAGATGTACTTTACAATGTACTTTACAATGATCACCTGCTGTTTGGGGTCCTGAAGTGATATTCAAAAAGCTACATTCAAAAGCTACCTATTCTACTCTTGTACAACCCAAATTTTTAACAAGTTTTGTTGATGTGAAACCTAATCCAGCTCCTTGGCAGTGCCCTCCTATTGCTTCTAGTTCTGCCCTCTGGGGACAAAGAAAATGAGTCTAATCCTCTTCCATATAATATCTGTTCAAATACTTAATGGTTTTCCATTGAGTTTCACCCAGGAGTATGTATACAAGTTCAATAGGCTGAGATTAGAAAGAAGGCAGCATGGTATAGTAGAAAGAAGAGTGAATGTGGAACTGAAGGAACTAAATTATGAGTCTGTTCTGATAATCTAAGCAAGAGACAATGTCCTGAACTCAGGAGTTTATGATCTTCAGTCAGATACTAGGGAAGACTCAGCAATGTTGTTGACAGGGTGCCGTTTGGGCACCAAGTTGATCTTTATCATTGCCGAGTTCCTTTCTGAATCTGATTTTGTGATCTTGGCCCAGATTTTATTATCTCTATGACCTTGGTAAAATCACTTAGCCTCCATTTGGTTCTTTACAACATAGCCCCTTCCTACCTTTCCATTTTACTAAGGTCTATGTCTAATTCAATCCTATTAAAGAGACTAAGCACAGACCTACCTTTCCTACTTTACTCCATTCCAAGTACCCAAAAGTTCAGTCTATTTGCTGTTTCTCACACATGACACTCACCTCTGAGCTCTGCCATATCACTGGCAGTCCCCCACTCCATTCCATGCCTAGAATGTTGTACCTTCTCATCTCTGCCTGTTAATATCTCTGGTTTCCTTCAAGACAGCTCAAAAGCCATCTTCTAAAGGAGACCTTCCCAGATCTCCCCAACCTCTTGAAGCCTCCTTCTGACTTACCTTCCTTGTACAATTGTTTATGATGCTTATATGTACCTACCTCTTCACCTGTTGGCTTCTGCACTGATATGTAAACATCTTGATGATAGATACTGTTTTTGAGTTTTTCCCTTTCTTTTTATCCCCCAATCCTTAGCATAGGTCTGCTTTATATTCATTATTTCACATTGGCACATAGTCATCAATAAACATTTATTAAGCACCTACTATGTGACAGTCACTATGCTAACTGCTGGAAATTCAAAGAAAAACATAAGGCAGTCTGCCCTCAAGTTATTCAGAATCTAATAGGGGAAGACATGATATAAAAGGAAGGTGAAATGGAGTAGTAGCGGGGGAGGTATGAGGAAATCCTGCAGCCAGGATGAGAAATAATCTGAGGAGGTATGAGTTACAGAGTTGCTTTCTTCTTGAAGAATGAGTTTCTGGAGTTGAAGAAATCCAGGAAGTTTGCCAGTGGCAATTCTTTAGGTGAATTCCCCGATTGCCCTCCTTAATTGGTAGAGGATGAGGGAGGCACTTTCCAATGTCCAACCTCCTCCCTTTCCAATGAGGTAATAAGCTCTATATTAATTGTTTGATTGGTTGCTTGGATATAAAATAAAGGGTTTGGATTAGGTGATGTTTAAGGTATTTTTAAACTCGATTGTTAACTTTGAAAAGGGAAGCCACCATATATATTAGGGAATAGCAAATATTCTCTATTGTCTGGACTATAGGGGACATGAGGTAGAATGAAATAAGGCTAGAGAGGTGAGTTGGCACCAGATTTTGAATGACTTGCAATGCCAAGTCAAGGCATTTAATCTGTTTACAAACGAGCTCTGGCCCTTCCTACCCACTTCCCACCAGACTTTTCCCCTGCAGCTCTGAGAGGTCAGGTTAGGTAAGCCTTGTCATTTGTTTTTGTTTTTGTTTTTGTTTTGGAGGGGGAAAAGCAAGTCAATTGGGATTAAGTGATTTGCCCAAGGTCACACAGTAGTGTGTCTTAGGTGGATTTGAACTCAGGTCCTCCTAACTCCAGGCCCAATGGTCTATTTTACTGTGCCACCTAGCTGTCCCAGGTGACCTTTGTCTTGACAAGAACCAGGCTCCCAGAAACTTCCTGACCATTGTCAAACCATGCTGCCATAAGTATATGCCACCCCACCAGGTCCCCCTTTATATGCTTTCTTACCCCATCAGGATTCAAGTTCCTTGAGGGCAGGGACTACCTTACTTGCATGTATTTAAATCCCCAGCATTTAGAACAGTGCCTAGAACATAACAAGCACTTAATAAATGTTATTCATTCATTTATTCACTAGGCAATGGGGAATCATTGAAGGTATATAAACAGAGGTATGTGGTAACTCTAGTTAATCCAACAGGATGAATTGTAGTGAGGAGAAACTGAAATTAAAAACAGCATTTAGGAGTCTGTTAAAATAGTCCACATGACACAACATACTTTTTTTCTTTATTTGTATTTACGTTTCAATATTTAAGTTTATGATATGTTTTTTGTTTCTTTTCTCTACTCTGTGTTTGTGTTCTGGCTCTTGAGTCTAAAAGAAAAAAAATAGGAAAAAATAGTACACATGAAGCATAATGATGACACTTAAGACTTCATTAGAATCACCTGGTGGTCTCCCCTAACCTACTACCAGTATCTCAATTTCAGATTTGCATGACTTTCCAAAGATGAGAAATCTAATATAAAGTCAAATTGTTTAGGATGTGCCAATGCAAGAAATAGAGAAAATAGGGATGTTACAAACAGTAAAAATCTAAATGCCAAGACAAATGCTAATCCTGACGATTTATTCTGGGGAGTTTGGGAGTGGAGTTTGATAGCTCCTAAATATCAGTGTGAAAATCCAGTTCTCGGAACATCACATCTTTCAGACTTAAATGAACTGATGCAAAGTGAAGTGAGCAGCTCCAGGAGAACATTGTACATAGTAACAGTAATACTATACAATGAATAACTGAATGATTTAGCTTTTCTCGGCAATACGATGATCCAACACAATTACAAAGGATTTATGATGAAAAATGACATACATGTCCAAAGAAGGAATTACTGGAGTATGAATACAGATCGAAGCATACTATTGTCACTTAATTTTTTTCATGGTTTTTTTTTTCTTTTTGTCTGTTTCTTCTTTCACAACAATATGGAAGTGTTTTACACGATTGCACATAAGTAGCCTACATCAAATTGCTTTCTCACTTAGGGAGGGGGTAGGGGATGAAAGGAAGGAGAAATATTTGAAACTTAGAATTTTTAAAAACATGAATGTTTAAAATTATCTTTACATGTAATTGGGAAAAAATAAAATACTATATTAAATTAAAATGAAATTCAGGGGAGTCCTGTGGTCATAAGATTTCCCCTGCTCCCCCACCCAAAAAAAAAAAAAAGAACATCTTTCAGTGAACTGGAAAAAGAAATAAAAGAAAAAATAATGATACTAATAGTAATAAGTGGAGAAATATTGCTGGAGTGACAGCATTTTAAAGGGAAAATACTTAATATTGAAGCTGATCCTTTATCCCACTGAAAGTGCTTTTTTTTTCCCTAAATGCTTTATTAACTTCTGATTTACATCATTCATTTCCGTCAGATATTGAGTTATACTTTTTTCCCCATTTTCCCCTACCCACCACCCCAGAATAGCAGTCCCACAGGATATCCTCTCATCCAATCTGCTCTCTCCCATCTCTCCTCCCATACCCTCTTTGACTTTTCCAGTAGGGCAGGGTGAATCCTCGTGCCCCAATGCCTGCACATCTTATCTCCCAATTATATGCAAAATAGTATTAGTCATAGTATATATATATATATATATATATATATATATATATATATATATATATATATATATATATATATATTTTTTTTTTTTTTTAAATTAAACAAATGCTTTATTAACTTCTGTTTTACATCATTCATTTCCGCCAGATTTTGAGTTACAATCATTTTCCCCCCGTTATTCCCCTACCCAGCCTCCCAGAATATCAGTCCCACAAGGTATCGCTTCCTCCAATCTGCTCTCTCCCATACCTTCTCCCATACCCCCTTCGACTTTTCCATTAGAGGAAGGTGAATATTTGTGTCCCAATGCCTGCACATCATATCTCCCAATTATAAGCAAAAGAGTATTAATAATAGTATTTATATATATTTGAAACATTTAATGTTAAGACCTCGACTTTCAGATCCATTTCCTTCTTCCTTTGTCACCCATTCCCTCTGGGGAGATAAGTAATTCAGTATATGTTGTACATGTCTAGCTATGCAAAACATTATCATAGTAGATATATTGTACAAGGCTGCTTACAATTCCCTCCCATTCATCCCACCCCCCACCTGGTCCATTCCCCACATGATCCTGTCCCTCTTCTATAGTGGGTACTTCCAACCACCCCTCCCCCCAAAGATGCTCTTCCCTCCTCTCATCCCCCTTCCCCCTATTCTGCTGCAGGTTGAGATATCCCATTTAGCATGTATGTCATTCTCTGCCTGAACCAAATTCAATGAGAATGTGATTTTGCCTTTTTGCCTTCCTATTCTTCCCCCCTTACAACCACTTTACCTTGCTTCTTCTACATAAAATAGTTTACCCTACCCTGTCTCTCCCCATCTCCTCTTGCCACTTTCCTCTCTCACCTCAATTTCATCCCTTGAGTATTCTCCCTTCCCAACAAATTCAATCTATGCCCTCTATCCATATATAACTGTAACCATATACACACACATTCACATATATACTCATATGACCACACACCCTTCTTCCATTATTTTCATAGTGAGAAAGATATCATCAGTCACCATTATTGCTTTTCCATATAGGAGTGTAAATAGTTCAACTTTGATAAGTTCCTTTTGATTTCTTTTCACTGATTACCTTCTTAGGCATCTCTTCCTTCTTGCGTCTGGATGTCAAATTTTCTATTCAATTTTGGTTTTTTCCTCAGGAATGCTTGAAAGTCCTCTATTCCACGGAATGGCCATATTTTCCCCTGAAACAAAATACTCAGTTTTGCTGGGTAGGTGACCCTTGGGTTCATTCCCAGTTCTTTTGCCCTCTGGAATATCATATTCCATGCCCTTCAATCCCTTAGTGTAGAAGCTGCCAGATCCTGGGCTATTCTGATTGTGTTTCCACAATATTGAAATTGTTTCTTCCTGGCTGCTTGTAGTATTTTCTCCTTCATCTGGGGATTCTGGAACCTGGCTATAATATTCCTGGGAGTTTTCTTTTTGGGATCTTTTTCAGGAGGTGATCTGTGGATTCTTTCAACCTCTATTTTGCCCTCTGGATCTAAAACATCAGGGCAATTTTCCTTGAGAATGTCTTGAAGGGTGATTTCTAGGTTCTTTCTTTGATCGTGGCTTTCAGGTAGTCCAATAATTTTTAAATTGTCTCTCCTGGATCTATTTTCCAGGTCAGTTGTTTTTCCCATGAGATATTTCACATTGCCTTCTAATCTTTCATTTGTTTGGATCTGCTTAACAGCATCTTGATTTCTCATAAAGTCATTAGCTTCCATTTGCTCCAGTCTAACTCTGAAGGAATGAATCTCCTCAGTGAACTTTTGAGATTCTTTTTCCATCTGGCAAATTCGACTTTTTAAGGCATTCTTCTCCTCATTGCCCTTTTGGGCTTCCTTTGCCATTTGAGTTAGTCTATTTTTTAAGGTGTTGTTTTCCTCAGTCAGGCTGTTGACCCTCATTTCATACTTTTCCTGCATCCTTCTCATTTCTCTTTCCAATTTTTCCTCCACTTCTCTTATTTGATTTTTAAAGTCCTTCTTAAGGTCCTCTGTGGCCTGCAACCCGCTCATGTTTTCCCCTGGGGCTTTTGGAGCAGGACTTCTGACCTCACAGTCCTTTTCCAGCTCTATGCCCCCAAAATAAGAGTCTAGGGTTGCATTTTTCTGTTTCCTTTGCCTTGGCATGTTGCCACTTAATTACTTGACTTTTGGGCTTGTTGCCACACTATGGCTTTAAGGCCAGCTAGAGTAATTTTCGTCCCGAACGTGTGGGGGGCAACTTCTCTTTCTGGCAAGCTGTAAACCCACCCACAACTTCCACCCTAAATCACAATCCAGATCCAGGGAAGTTAAAGCAAGAGGGATTACCCCCCCAAGACTGATCGCTGGATCTCCCTATGGTTCTGCAGGCCAGAAGCTGGAGCTGCGTCTGAAGACTACAAAATGGTGTGTCTCCTCAGCGGCTTCTAGCCCCCAGGGGAGGAAGCTGACGCATTCCCCAAATACAGGTCCCAAATTCCATAGGACACTAACCTCTTACTTTGTCCTAGGCATGTCTATGTTGATAATTCTGGAGTCGCCACAGCTCCTGGTGTTCTGGGGTTCCTCCAGCCGGCTGTTGGCCCTGGTGCCCTGGGGTAAAACCTCGGCTCAGGGGGACCTCAGCTCCAGCTCGGCTCCGCTTCCTGCGCTCTGCGCGCTGCGCACTGCGGGCTCCCAGAGTGCTGCGCTGGTCCTTCCTGCAGGGCTGCTGGGCTGTCCTCAGTGGGAGGTTAGCTTCTCTGTGTCGTTCTGTGGGTGCTGGGGCTCCAGAAGTTGTTCAGAGTCCCCTTTTACATAGTTTGGGGGGAATCTGGGGGCAGAGTGGCTTGGATGAGCTGTTTCTACTCCGCCATCTTGGCTCCGCCCCCTATTTATATATTTTTTTAAATTTGATTTTAAAAGGAAGATAAGCAACTCAGTATATACTGTACATGTGTAGCTATGCAAAACATTACCATAGTAGATATATTGTAAAAGACTGACTATATTTCACTCCCTCCTATCCCACCTCCCACCTGGTCCACTCTCCACTTTGGTCCTGTCCCTTTTCAAAAGTGGGTGCTTTCAATTCCTCCAGCCTGACCTCCCTTCCATTGTCCCTCCTCTTATCCCCTTCTCCCTTACCCTCCTGTAGGGTGAGAAAACCTATTTAGTATGTATGTCATTTTCTCCCTGATCCAAATTCAATGAGAATAAGGTTTGCCTTTTTGCCTTTCTATTCTTCTTCTCCCTTGTAGCCATTTTTCCTTACTTCTTCTATATAACATAGTTCACCTCATTCTGTCTCTTCCCGGTATCCTCTCATTATATTCCTCTCTCACCTCTTAATTTCACCTTTTAAGTATCATCCCTTCCTATTAAATTCGACCTGTGCCCTCTATGTATTCCTGAAAACATGCTTCCAACTTCCCTCCCCCCAGCCCAACCTCCCCTCCACCTCCTTCTCCCATTCCCCTCCCCACCACGCTCCTGTAGGGTGGGACACCCTATTTAGTATATGTGTCATTCTCTCCCTGGTCCAAATTCAATTAGAATAAGGTTTTGCCTTTTTGCCTTCCTGTTCCTCCCCTCCCCTGTAACCACCTTCAAATGCCTCCTCTACATGATACAATTCACCCCATTGCCTCTCCCCATTCCCCTCACCACATTACTCTCTCACCTCTTAACCTCACTTTTTAAGTATCATTGCTTCCTATTAAATTCGACCTGTGCCTTCTATTTATACCTGAAAACATATATATACACACATTCATATATATATATATATATTCATATGCCCATATGCTCTTCTTCAACTATTTTCATATTGAGAAAAGTTTCATCAGTTACAGTTATTGTTTTTCCCTGTAGGAATACAAATAGTTCAACTTTGATAAGTTCACAGTGATTTCTTTTCCCTGTTTACCTTCTCAAGCATCTCTTGCTTCTTGTATCTTAATGTCAAATTTTCTATTCAACTTTGGTTTTTTTCCTCAAGAATGCTTGAAAGTCCTGTATTCCACTGAATGACCAAATTTTCCCCTGAAACATGATACACAGTTTTGCTGGGTAGGTGATTCTTGGTTTTAATCCCAGCTCCTTTGCCCTCTGGAATATCATATTCCATGCTCTTTGATCCCTCAGTGTAGAAGCTGCCAGATCCTGTGTTATCCTGATTGTGTTTCCACAATATTGAAATTGTTTCTTCCTATCTGCTTGCAATATTCTCTCCTTGATCTGGGAATTCTGGAACTTGGCTACAATATTCCTAGGAGTTTTCTTTTGGGGATCTTTTTCAGGAGGTGATCTGTGGATTCTTTCAACCTCTGTTTTGCCCTCTGGTTCTAAAACATCAGGGCAGTTTTCCTTGAGAATTTCTTGAAGGATGATTTCTAGATTCTTTCTTTGATCATGGTTTTCAGGTAGTCCAGCAATCTTTAGATTGTCTCTCCTGGATGTATTTTCCAGGTCACTAGTTTTTCCCATGAGATATTTCACATTGCTTTCTATTCTTTCATTTGTTTGGATCTGCTTAATAGCATCTTGATTTCTCATAAAGTCACTAGCTTCCATTTGCTCCAGTCTAATTCTGAAGGAATGATTCTCTTCATTGAGCTTTTGAGATTCTTTTTCCATCTGGCAAATTCAGCTTTTTAAGGCATTCTTTTCCTCATTGCCTTTTTGAGCCTCTTTTGCCATTTGGGTTATTCTATTTTTTAAGGTGTTATTTTCCTCAGTCAGGCTGTTGACTCTCATTTCATACTTTTCTTGCATCTTTATCGTTTCTCTACCCAATTTTTCCCCTGCTTCTTTTATCTGCTTCTTAAGGTCCTCTGTGGCCTATAGCCAGCTCGTATTTTCATTTGGGGTTTTTGGTACAGGATTTCTGACCTCATAGTCCTCCTCCTGTTCCATGCTTTGATCCTCTTTGCCCTCAAAATATGAGTCTAACGTCGAATTTTTCTGTTATTTTGTTATCTTTGCCTAGGCATGTTGCCACTTAATTACTTGACTTTTGGGTTTGTTGCCACAGTAGGACTCTGCCACCAGCCAGGGGAGCTTCTGTCCCAAGTGCTGAGGTTTTCTCAAGTGCCTGAGGTATTAGTTGGGTGGCCTCTGTGAAGCCTCCACACACTCTGGCAAGCTGGTCACACGCCCCAAGCCCTCCACCCCAGACCGCTATCCAGATCCAAGAAGGGTAAAAGCAAGAGCAATTACCCCCCAGACTGATCGCCAGATCCCCCTACAGTTCTGGGGTCCCTGCAGCTGGTTGCTGGTCAGGCCACCCTGGGGCTAAAACCTCTGACTCCCAAGGGCCTGGGCTTACCTCTGAGTGCACTGTGCTGGCCGCCCCCTGCTGGGCTTCTGGGCTGTCCTCAGTGGGAGGTAGCTTCTCTGTTTCATTTTGTGGGTTCTGGGGCTCCAGAGGTCATTCAGAGTCCCCCTTTTACATAATTTTGAAGTGTTGTGGGTGAGAGCTGTGCGGAAGTGCTCTTTCTACTCCACCATCTTGACTCTGCCCCCCCAAAGCACTTTCTTGATGTTTCTTTTGTTCTACCTCCATTTATTACCCTATTGACTTTTCTTGCTTGAAAATTGATTATGAGTTAGTCCCAAAAGGGTGATCCAAAGGGTAGTCAGCTACCAGTAGGGTATAGTTTTAGCCACATTAGAGTCCTCCCTCACCACATCTCCCTCATTGGTTTGTTGCAGTTCCTTAAATGGCTCTGAATCCCATAGCTACCACTCCATCCTGCTTAAGTCACATGGTGCTCTTTCGTAAAATTTATACTTTCAAAGCTACCCATATTATTGATTTTAACTTCATTTGTGAATCTAAACATGTTCTAGGTCTTGCAGGGAAAAGCAGACAGAAAAGGTTGAGACGTTTGTGCTGGTCAAGGAACATGGAGCAAGGAAGGGAAACATACTGAAGTGCTATGCTAGGATGTTCTAGTCTGCCATGGGCCAGGAAGTCACTAAGCTCCTAGAGATGAAGCAGGGAACAGTAGACTGTAACTGCCTACTTCACGATTTTATCCAAGGTCAGCCCTGTGCCTAATGTAAGGTTTCTTCTTCCTCTATCCTGGGCTGATTCCAATTCAGTAAAATCAACAAACGACCCAAACATTTTATATGAGCAGGATATAGGGGAGGAAGAGCAGACACAATAGGGGGTGTATTTCTAACTAGACAAAAAAAACAAAACAGTATTACCTAGTAGCTAGACTAGAGGGCCAAACCTGGAGGTTAGGAAGACCTAGGTTCAAGTTTTGCCTTTGACACATGCTAGCAGCAGGAATGGGCAGTGCCCAAAACAACTCTCTAAAATGATAAGTTACAAATGAGTGACTGAGAAAATACTACAAGCAGCCAGGAAGAAACAATTCCAATATTGTGGAAACACAATCAGAATAGCCCAGGACCTGGCAGCTTCTACACTGAGGGATCAAAGGGCATAGAATATGATATTCCAGAGGGCAAAAGAGCTGGGATTGAAGCCAAGGGTCACCTACCCAGAAAAACTGAGTATCTTGTTTCAGGGGAAAATATGGTCATTCAGTGGAATAGAGGACTTTCAAGCATTCTTGAGGAAAAAACCAGAGTTGAATAGAAAATTTGACATTCAGACACAAGAATCAATAGATGCCTGAGAAGGTAATCAGGGAAAAGAAATTGAAAGGAACTTATCAAAGTTGAACTATTTACATTCCTACATGGGAAAACAATAACTGTGTCTGATGAAACCTTTCTCATTATGAAAATAATTGAAGAGGGGTATATGGACATATGAATACATATGTGAATGTGTGTATGTATGTTTACAGGTATACATGGATAGAGGGCACAGGTTGAATTTTGTGGGAAGGGATGATACTTAAGGGGTGAAGCTAAGAGGTGAGAGAGGAAAGTGAGAAGAGGAAATGGGGAGAGACAGGGTAGGGTAAACTATCTCATGCAGAAAAGGCAAGGGGAAGTAGTTGCAGGGGAGGGGAAGAATAGGAAGGTAAAAAGGCAAAAGCCTATTCTCACTGAATTTAGCTCAGGGAGAGAATCACATACATGCTAAATGGGATATCTCACCCTGTAGGAGAGTAGGGGGACGAGGGGGGATGATGGGTGGGAGGGCATTCTAGGGGGAAAGGAGGTTGGAAGTACCCACTTTCAAAGAGGGACAGGATCAAAGTAGGGAATGGACCAGGTAGGGGGTGGGATGGGTGGGAGGGAAATATAAGCAGTCTTTTACAGTATATCTACTATGGTAATGTTTTGCATAGCTATACATGTACAACACATACTGAATTGCTTATCTTCCCAGAGGGTGTGGGTGACAAGGGAGGAAGGGAATGGATCTGAAATTCGAAGTCTTAAAATTAAATGTCTCAAATGTAAAAAAAAAAAAAATGAGTGACTGATAGGAGTAAATGAGTGACAGGTAGGAGTAATTAAAACAGGAGCCTCCTAAACCAAATTTATAATTTTATTTATAAATAACAGTATGTAATGTATAATAAATTATTTATAAGTAAATATTATAAGTGACTTCTTTTTATCCATTGTTTTCCCCCCATTAGACTGGGAGATCCGTAAGAACAGCAACTGTCTCTTGCCCCTCTTCGTATTCTCAGTACTTAGCACAGTGCCTGGCACATAGTTACTCTTTAATTAATGTTGATTCATTCATTGATTAAAAAGAATCATATGTAAGATGGAAACAAAGCCAAGTAACAGAAGATGAATGTAAGACTGTAGCATAGTTTTATAAAAATGGTGACAAGAATGCTGAAGGTCAGAATAAGTTGAGGTGGATGAGGGAAGATAATGACATTAAAAAGGAGTTTTATTTTAGTTATATTGAAAGAAAAATGAGTATCAAAGAAGAGAAGCTGTGCTGAAAGAGGACACTTTTTAGGACTTCATGGGTAGAGAAAGGACATTAAGGTCCTGCAGTTCTAGAATGGTGAATTGCTATGGTTTTTTTTTATTTTTTTTATTATTTATATTTATGAAAGTTTAATATTTTTCCCCAATTACATGTAAAAACATTTTTAAACTTTGTTTTTTAATTTTGGTTTCCAAATCCTTTCCCTTCTTCCATCCCCTTCTCCTCTCCCTGAGATAGTAAGCAATCTGATCTAAGTTATACATGTGCAATCACATAAAACATATTTCCATTTTAGTCGCTTTGTAAAAGAAAGAAAGAAGGAGAGGGAAAAAGAGGAAGGGAGGGAGGGAGGGAGAAAATAGTATGCTTCTGTCTGCATTCAGATTCCATCAGTTCTTTTCTCTGGAGGAAAAGAGCATTTTTCATCATGAGTCCTTTGGAATTATCTTAGATCATTGTATTGCTGAGAATACATAAATCATTCATAATTGTTTGTCATGCGTATTATTATTACTGTGTACAATGTTCTCCTGTTTCTGCTCATCTCACCCTGCATCAGTTCATGTAAGTCTACAGGTTTTTCTGAATTCATCTTGTGTGTCATCATTATAATAATATACCACAACTTGTTCAGTCATTCCCCAACTAAGGGACATACCCTCAATTTCCAATCTTTGCCACCACAAGAAGAACTGCTATAAATATCTTCATACAAATAGTTCCTTTTCCCCTTTTCAAAAATATCTTTGGGATACAGACCTAGTAGTGGTATTACTGGATCAAAGGGCATGCCCTTTGACTATGGTTCTAAATTGCTCTCCGGAAGGTTGGATCAGTTCATAAGTCCACCAACAATGTATTACTGTGCCAGTTTTCCCTATATCAATCCCCTCCCACATTTGTCATTTTTATTTTCTGTCAGCCAATTTTAGAGGTGTGAGGTAGTACCTCAGAGTTTTTAAATTTGCATTTCTCTAATCAATAGCAATTTAGAGCATTTTTACATATGACTATAGATAGTTTTGATTTCTTTAAGAACTGCCTGTTCATATCCTTTGATCATTTATCTTTGGGAATGACTTGTATTTATAAATTTAACTCTGTACTCTATATATTTGAGAAAACAAAACAAAAAAAAAAACCTAGCTGTGTAACCTTGGGCAAGTTACTTAACCCCAAGTGCCCTCCAAAAAAAAGCAAAAAAAAAAAAAAGTTATTTTAGGAATAATTAACCCACAAGGTATCCTAGGGCCTAAAAATAATAGCTGCTTTCTAAGGAATTCAACCCTTGAGTGTAAGTGAAAGTTGGAGAAGTAACCCTGAAAGGGTGCTACATAAGTAAATACAAGATAATTTTATGAGGGAGAGAGTGTAAAAATTTTGGGGGATTCTGGAAAGTTCCATAAAGGAGATGGTATCTAAACTGAACTTTGAAGAGAGATTAGGACTCTTACAATGAAGATAAGAATGCAGTATATCACAGGCATGGGAGAGAGATCATTTCAGGATATGGAGGTGAAGTAGTGGAATGCTCATTTTGGGAAACATGAAAATGACTAATATGAAATAAAGCTGGAAAAGTGGTTTGGAACCACATTGTAGAGGCCTATAAATGTGAAGTTGAGGAGTTTCTATTTTTTTTCTAGAAGCAACATGCAATCACTAAAACTTTTTAAATAGAGGAATTACATGGTCTTATTTGTCTTAGGAAGATTATTTTGGCAGTTGTATGGAAGAAAGGATTGAAAGAGGAAGAGAATAAAAGTAGGGAGACCAATTAGAAATCTAAGATATAATAATAACCTGAACTAGAGTAGTGGCCATTTGAATGAGGGCAGATAAGTGGTTCAATAGATAGAATGCCAGGCCTGGTGTCAGGAAGACCTGAGTTCAAATGTAGACTCAAATATTTACTGTGTGAAACTCTGGGCAAGTCACTTAACCTGTGTCTGCCTCAGTGTCCTCATATGAAAATGGGAATAATAGCACTTACTTCCCAGGATTGTTGTGAAAATCAAATGAAATAATAATTGTAAAGCACTTGGCACAAAATGCTATTTAAATATTAGCTATTATTATTATTATTATTATTATTATTAATTAGAAAGAAGACTAGATGTGAGAGATATAGAGATAGACTTGACAAGACTTAGTAGTTAATTTACCATGGAGTATAAGGGAGAGGGGAAGAGACAAGGGTGACTTGGAGCTTACAAACCTGGACAAGTATGGAAGTGGTGATGCACTCAACAGAAATAGAGAAGGCTAGAGAATAGATGGGTCTGGGCCGGGGAATTGAGTTCTGTTTTTTGAGGCATCTATGGGACCTCTGAGTAAAGAAGTAAAGATACCCAGATGAGAGTTGGTGATATACAACTAGACCCCAGAGGAGTGGTTAAAGACTGTATATGTAGATTTGGGAACTGTCCACATAAAGGTGATCATTGGAGCCATGGAAATAGAGCTCACCATGAGAGAGAGTATAATGAGAAAGATAAAAACAGGCCAGGGCAGAGACTTGGGTTATACTCACACTTATGGGGGTAGGAAGATGAGGATGAACCAAGCAAACAGACCAAGAAGGAAGTAGGAAATGAAGTGTTGGCAATGAGGAAGAGCAAATAGGCCAGTAAAACTGGATGGTAAAGTACCTGGAGGGGGATTAAAGTATGAATAGTCTTGGGCTGGCCTTGGCAAGGAGAGGGGTCATCTCTTCAATAGGGAATGGAGCATGGAGCAAAGGAGGGAAAGGTGGGGGGTGATAATGGAATTTTCAGATGAAGATTGAGGGGGAAAAGGAGTTCTTGTCTAACATCTCTGATTTTTTCTCAGTAAAGTATGCTGTAAGGGATTTAGCTGAGAAGGTTTGAGGAAAGAAGAGAAGGCTTAGGATAGCTACTGTGCAGAATGGTATAGGGTAGAGGTGTCAGGCTAGAGGCCTGAAGGCCACATTTCATCCTCAAAACTCCTGAGTGCTGCTAGAAACCAATCATAAAGTACAGTGAAACAGAATAATGTTCATTTGTGGGTTTCCAAGCTGATATGTGGCCTGCAGGTATCCTTACTAAGGTTTAGTGGCCTCCTTTCTATTTGAGTTTGACACCAATGGTATGGGGAATCAATTAAGAAGTAAAAGGATTACCTTATGGTGGGAAGCAAGGAAGGAACAGTTGCAATTACATAATATAAATGTATAAGTTCAGGACTTCCAATAGGTCCTTTCACCAGCACCTGAAAAGGAGCCAGAGGAGTCAGGCAGATGATGGGAGTAAATCTGGGATGGGGGTTTGGAAAGGCCAAAGCAACGATAGAATAAGAGAGCTTGGAATTCAAAAGGAGAGGAGAGGAAAGAGTTGCACTGGCTGACTAAAGGTTTGAGATTAGGTAAAGAGGAGAGTTCAGCCAGAACAAAGGTGATGGATGGCCTGGGGAGATACCGATGAGCAGAAATAGGGTGAATAGGGAGTTACTGGAACCAAAAGTCAGTTCCCTTATAAGGAAGCTGTATGGGCCGAGTACACAGAGTATTGGACTGTGGGTCCAGGAGACCCAAGTTTGATTCTTACTTGGACATTTACCAGTTGTGTGACACCTGGCAAGTCACTTAGCCTCCTTCAGCCTCAGTTTCCTCTTCTGTAAAATGGGGCTGATAATAGCACATATCTCCCAGGGTTATTTTGAGATCAAATGAGATAACATACATATAGTAGTTTACAAATCTTCAATTTCCACAACTATGACAGTTGGGGCACAGAGAATAGAATTAGTCTCAGACTCAGTGTGACCTGGGTTCAAGCCTCACCTCTGAGACCAATTAGCTGTGTTACCCCGTGGTATTCTGGGAAACTCCCTCAGACTAGAAACTGAAGAAGAGGTGCTGAGGTACCTTGGTAGATGTTTCCTCATCCAGGGCTTTCCTACACCAATGAAATCAAGGTCCAGTCTTTTCCTGATAATGATAATGATGATGAAGATGATATTGCAGATTAGGGGTGGAGCTCCACTTATAGAAGATGCCATCAGGGAATTCCCCAAACCACTGACATCATAGGTAGGTTGTTTTGTTTTGTTTTTTTTTCAAACAAACACTATATTCTACATTCCTCACTATTCTCTTGTTTTCTTTTTTTTATATCAAATATAATAGTAAACCTCTTATATTTAGGACAGTAGCCCTATCAAACTGTAGCACTACAGAAGTTTGCTATATGAGGAAGGACTAGTGTGAAATCGAAACATATTTTTCCCACATGTATACTAGAATTTAATGAAATTATATGATCTTGGTTCAAATTCTCTGAACTATATGACCATGTGACATATGTGACCATGTGAAAGCCATGACTGTGGGAAAGTCATTTAACCTGTCTGAACTTTAGCTTACTCATCTATAAAATGGGCCTAATCATACATGTCCAGGGTCAGTGTGAGGCAAAGAATTTGAAAATAAGTGCTATATTAGGTGCTTTTTTATTAGTAATAATATAATTGTAAACCTGATTCTAAGCATCCATCTAGTTCCAACTGATGTCCTTTAAAGAAATTACAAAAAAAGAAAAAAAACACCCAATTCTAAGAAAAATTTTGTTTTTTTTCTCATCTCAAGCTAACAAAAGTGACCAGAGTATGTCAGCAGGTTGAGATGTCAAAGTTCTTGATTCAAAGTCCCCCACTACATAACAAAATAGAATTACTTGTTTTTTGTTAATTACTAACATATTTGAGATAAGCTGACATATTCCCCGGGTGCATTGGTTTTAAGAATGTTTGTTCTCTAATTCTTAGAATTCTGATCAAAATGTGAACTTATCTTTAGTAATATATACATAGTCCACTTGTTTGGGAATAACATCTAAAGCTAATGTTTGTTCTGCTCTCCAAAAAAAAAAAAAAATATTTAACTCTTTGCTACTGTAACCTGTTTGGGCCTGTTTCTAATCTATGAGGGGTAAGCATGAGAGGTTAGAATGTGTTCCATAATGCTCAACTCCTCCACTGAACCAGGAAATATGATCTTTATCTGCCATGGCTTTTTTTGTCCTTTGAAAAGACAGAAGCAACATTAGTTCTGTCGCTTAACCTGGTGTCTCAGATTTCTCTTTGTCCTTTGGAGTAGGTCTTTTTTTTTTCATTCCCTTTCAACATTTTCTGCTGCAGAAGTATTTGGAAAACTTTGATTTTTATCAACTGATATTTTTTTAAAAGCCAGTTTATTTGCCTTGGATTTGTGGATTTTACTCTTCAGTGAGGGTAAGATGCTTAGGATGCTAATTGTGTCTCACTCAACTGTTTTACTTTAGAGTTGAGCTCTTTTCACCTGCATAAATGTGAGCACAGATTAGGAATGGGGGTGGGGAGTCTGAACATACCCATTCTGAAATTGAATTGGTGTCCTTAGTATATGGGAAATCAGATTTAAGCAACTGAACTTAGACATAGTTGCAAAAAACTGATAACTATTCATAATATACATCCATATGAATATATATGTATATATGCACATACATATACTCATACATATTTATTATGTACGTGTGTGAATGTATGTGTAGAGGAGCAGCAAGGTGACTAGAGAACTGGGCCAGGAATCAGGAAGACCTGAGTTCAAATCCAGTCTCAGACACTAGCTGTATAATCCTGGGTAAGTCATTTAACTTCTGTCTGGCTTAGTTTTCTTATCTAGAGAGTGGGGATAATAGCACCACCTCCTTCTGAGGATCAGATAAGGATCAAATGATCATCATTGCAAAGTGCTTAGCACAAATGCTTGGCTGACAGCAAGACCTAAATAAGTGTTAGTTATTATTGTGATTATTGTTATTAATATCTATACATAGATATAAATAGGTCAGTCAGCTAAGATTTATTAAGTGATTGCTATATACCAGGTAAAAAGTATATACACACACACACACACACACTCTCAATAGAGAGGTAGATGTATAAATAGATATGCATTTATGTACCTACATGCATATATATCACATGTGCATGTATGTATCCAAGAGGAAGACAGAGCCAACAATTTTGTGGTATTTCAAACCTTACAGAACCTGAGGCCAGTCAGGATTTATCTGTAGCCCTGCCTAACCAGAGGAAGCCTTGTCTCCAGGCAATTTGAAAGGGAATACCTGACTAAAGAGGAAGAATGTTCTATGGGAACGGAAAGAAAAGTCTTGCTTGCTCTTTATGCATGTCACAACTTGAGTTCAACATTAGGCTAATGATAGGCTGGACACCGAGTCATCTTATATTCTGTGTGAAAGAAAGACAGATTATAACTGCTATAGCATTTCTAGGTTCTGTTGTTTTCATAGAATTATAGATCTAGGATGGGAAAGAACCTCAGAGTCTCTATCAACTCCAACCCTGTCTTGTTACCAATGAAGAAACTGAGGCCCAGAAAGTGACTTGCCAAGGTCACATAGATAGTGTCAACGTGAGATTTGCACCCAGGTTCTCTGGCTGCAGAGCCAATAATGTACTGTAATTTACTTTCTCCTAAATTGGTTAGTTCACAAATCATTTTAGTGTTTTCTGCTATAGGATTTTTTCCCTCTCTGTACTTGAAGTATGCATAATTCTACCCATCACCAAGTTGGGGGGTTAAGCACAGCTGTGTTTTGAGTGGAAGAAACCCTGATGAACTTTAAACATATATTCTTTTTATTGCTATTATAATATTTTTAATCCCTACAAAATATTGGAGCCTTTCTGCCCAGTTACAGACATTAACATCCTATTTATGTCAAATTGGGTTAATAATTGGATTAGTGCTTTTAGAAGAAGAAAGGAAATAACATTCAAGCACCTGCTATATATCAAGTACAGTGCTAAGAGTTTTACAAATACTATCTAATTTTATTATACAAAAACCCTGGGAGGTAGATACTATTATTGTGACAACCCCATTTTACAGTTGAGAAAGCTGAGGCAAACAGAGACTAAGTATATATCCCAGAATCACACCATTAATAAGCATCTGAGGTTTCTCTGACCTTAACCTCAGTGCTCTATTCACTGCAACCTCTAGCTGCCTCCTGTTCTCATTTATTGGCCGTCCCATTTGTCTAAGTAACCGTGCCAAAACTTCTCTTTCCCCCACAGTCTACACCACTTGCTGCCTGTCATTCAGGACCCTTCACAATCTGGATCCCACTTACTTTTTTTTTTTTTTAAGCAATTGGGGTTAAGTAACTTGCTCGAGGTTACACGGCTAGTCATTATTTGTGTGTGGGTGCTCATTTTCTGAGGCCGGATTCTATCTCGGGTCATGCCGGCTCGCAACTCCGAGGCCGGCGCTCTTACTCACTGCGCCACCTAGCCACCCCTTTTTTAGGGCAGTTGGGGTTAAGTAACTTGCCCAAGGTCACACGGCTAGGTTTTTTTTGTTTGTTTGTTTGTGTGGATTAAGTGTCTGATGCCGGATCCAAACTCAGGTCCTTCTGACTCCAGGGCCGGCGCTCTACTCACTGCGCCACCTAGCCGCGCCCCCCCCCCCACTTACTTTTTAGCCTCATTTCATCACACCTTGTGAACCTTAAGAATTTGCGAAATCTGTCTCTCAGGCCTCCTGCCTAAATCTAAATCCTTGTCTTCCATCAAGGCTCATTTTCACTTTTTCCACTTCTGTGATCCCTTCCCCTGATACACCTAAATCATACCCTTCTCCTAATTTCCTTTGTACTATACATATTTGTATATATGTTGTATTCCCTTCACCCACAGAACTAAATGTAAACTCAAGTGAAAGCTTTCCGAAATTTAACCCCACCCCATCTACCCATCCTTATTTTCCTGTTCCCCAAACATGCACAATTTGGTCTAGTCAGATGTGCCTCTTCACTGTCCCCCATCTTATGAATGGATAAAGTAGCTATCAAGTTCCAAGTAAGGAGTCTAGGTGGTAAATTCAGGAATCACTGAATTAGTGAGTTGGCAGCCATCTAGGTTAATCCATACACAAAAAGAAGCTTCATTATAACATACTCAACAAGCAGTCATCCAGATTCTGCTCGAAGACTTCCCAGGAGGGGAAAACCACCATACATATACACTCTTCTCCTTCATACGTTCTTTTCTCTAAGTTTTGGGGATACCATTCTCTCCTGGTTCTCCTACTACGTCTCAGGTCACTCCTTCTCATCTTCCTTTGATGAATCCTTGAGGATCCAGGTCATAACTTCTAACCATCACAGCTCTGTGCCACAGAGCTTTGTCCTGGACCTTCTCTTTTGCTGCGATTCTACAGTATGTTAGGTTAAAATGAGCCATCAAAAGATTTTTACAAGGAAGACATAATAGAAAAATGGTGCTTAAGGAAGATTAGTCTGATGGTGGTTAGCAGGATTAGACAGAGAAGAAAGCTGAATAAAATCAGAGTTTAATTAAGAGGAAATGGCAAGATAGGTGTGAAGTAATGTTCTGAACTGAGGTAGTGAAAATAGAAATGATAGATACCTAAAACCTTCCAAGAAAAAAAAACTACTAGGACTTGGTGGCTTACAAGAGATGAAGACAAAGGATGGCAATGATGAGCCTTGAAGGTTTGAACCTAAATGATTGAAAACAGAAACAAGAAAGTGGAGGATGGTAATTTTTTTTGGAGGGGGAAGATAAGGACGTTGGTTTTGAATATATTGAGTTTTAAATGATGGTGGTGATGATGCATCTAAGTGAAAATGTCAAGAAGCCAGAATAAGGAAAAATATATATATTAAGGGGGGAAAAAATGCTGATCCAACCAATTTCATTGAAATTTTGAGAACCAGAGCAGTTGCCTTTTAACTTTCTTTTGAAAGTCACTTAGCATTTCTTGGCCTCAGTTTCTTCACTAAATGGCCCCTAGGGTCCTATTCAACTCTAAATCTATGATTCTTTGTTACTGTGATTGATTTGAACCTTAAGTTGGATTCTACCTTTTTCATATTGAAACAATCCTTCATGTAGCAAAAGATTGGAAGCTAAGTAGTTGCCCATTGATTTAGAGAATGGCTAAAAAAATTGTACATGAATGGAATTGAATTTTACTGTGCTAGAAGAAAGCACAGTAACTATTCTGAATAGAGAAGTGTAGAAAGACACATGAACTGATTCATATGAAATAAGCAGAACCAGGAAAACTATACATGCAGTGATTATAAGAGTTTAAATGGAAGGAACATCAACAACAAAACACTTGAAATTGAAAACTATGAAATTATAATGACCCAACCTGGCCCCTAAAAAGAGATATGAGAAGATACTTTAACCTGCTTCTTTTCAGAGTTAGGGATGGGGATGGAAGATAATGAGTATGGAACACTATATATCTTTTCAGAATTATTTTAATATTTTGGTTAGTTTTGTTGACTATTTAAAAATCTTTTTTATTCTTTGTTATCAGTGATGGCTTTCTGAAAGAAAGAAGGGGAAGTGATGCATTGAAAATGGAGGGAATTTTAAAACAAAAAATAATTCAATAAAAACATATAATTAAACTAAATTACCAATATAGCATTTGTAGCTCTTGTAATTGTTTACCACTGAATTCAATTTCATCTTGACTACCGTAAAAAGTAGGATCCCTGATAACAGGATACAGAAAGAAAGTAATAGCAGCCATCTTTTGGAGTTATGACATAGGTTCACAGCATAAATGCTGGAATTAACCTTGATTTCTTCTCATAGTCCTATTCCTCTCCCAATAGAAGATAAGTTCCCTGAGTGTGAAGGAAAAGAAAACACCAACGGTTTAAGGACAGCTGACATTTGTATCTAAAATCTATAAGGTTCTTCAGTACATCATCTCATTTGATACAATAAGTTAGTGAAGTAGTGCTATGATTTTATTGATAAATTGAAATTCAGAGATCACTTAAACATGATTTGCCCATTATTGTACAGCTAATAAGTGTTGAAGGCAGAAATTAAACCCAACTTATATTACAGCAGGTACAAATACTTTCAGCTTTCTTAGTTAAAGTACTTTTTCTCTTTATTCTTCTGGACTCAATAAAAGTCCACTGTTATCTTTGGAGAATCAAAGGCCTATATAGATTTAAGATGCCTCCTTGCTAGGTCATAGGAAAAAAAGACAAAGAAAAAGTTATGTATCCCAAAAGAAAGGAGCCTTTTTAGCTCTAAAATCTTGGTTCTAGGAGCCAACAGAAAGTTTGTTTGGCTCACAGTCAGAAAATCTGCCTGACAGCTTCAACAGAATAAAAAGTTCGAGTAAATAATCTCCATTGTCTTTTGAACTGACCTGAGCCCAGAGTTAGGAGAGAGAACTGACAGGAACGGAAACAGAGGGATGACACCAGGAACTCCAGATTTCCTACCTCCTACGGAAGTGATGGAGACCAACATATCCCCCTCTTGCTCAATTCCCTTTGGATTGGGCAGGAGACAATCAAAGGAACTATCAAGAGGCTAGGAAACTGGAAAAGCTGTGCTGTTCTTCCCTTAAGAGTCTAGGGTTTTATTGCAATGGTTTATGCAGGGGAGCTGTCCTTCTGCATCAACACCTCTGAAGAGCCTCTCTCTTTGAACAAGAGTTTAAGCACAAAAGTTCAGTTAATTGAAAGGCTGACAACTAACTGGCTTCAAGCTTCCCTCTGAGGTTTTCTGTGTCAAAGGGCAAGAGCAAACAGGCTTGCAGGTAATAGCTACCAGGGATGTTACAAAGCAAGAAGAGGTCTGGAAGACAACAGATAAAAAGCAAATGATAGGTTCAGGCTTATAACTATGGTCTAAGGCAGATAGTAATTGACAATAAGAGGAAACAATAGACTTGCAGACTAGGACTTGAAGAGATATGTTTGGGTTCCTTTTTTTCAATTCCTTTAGAATCAGAAGATACTTATAAAGCACCTACTATGTGCATGGGATTGTGCTGGGGATACAAATATTTTTAAATATCATACAAATGGAGAGAGTCTCAAAATGGCCTCAGAAGACTGGTCTAAGAATTCCCCTTGCAACAACCCCAGTGAGTGATTATTTAGCTCTCAGTGAAAAACTTCTAATGAAGGGGAACACGTTAACTTCCGAGGGATCCCACTATACTTTTGTCCAGTAGTTTCAGGCATATCTGACTCATCATGACCCCGTTTGGAGTTTTCTTGACGAAGATACTGGAATGGTTTGCTATTTCCTTCTCCAGCTCATTTTACAGATGAAGAAACTGAGGCAAACAGGGTTAAATGATTTGCCCAGGGTCACACAGCTAGTAAGTGTCTAAGGCCAGATCTGAACTCATGAAAATGCATCTTCTTGATTCAAGGCCCAACACTCTATCCACTGTACCACCTAGCTGCTCTCACCCTACTTGGGGATAGTTCTAATTATATTACTCCCAGTTCTGCCATGTAAGGCCAAGGAACACAAGTGAAATCTGCCTTTCACATGATAGCTCTTCATGTCCTTGAAGGCAGCTATCATTATACATTTGTTTGAGATGTATATGTCTACTAAATATCCCCATTTATTTCAACTGATTCTCATTACATAATCTCAAGGCCCATCACTGTCCTAGCCACCTTCATCTGTACAAGTGCTTTCCAGTGCATTCTTGTCTTTCCTTAAAAAAGTTCCATTCAGAGCTAAGCACAGTGTTCTAGAGTTTGGAAATTAATTCTACCTTCTCTCTCCTTCATCCATTATCAGCATTCCATTCACCAAAGCAAGGTCCTATCTCTCCTTTGGGGAAAATTACCTTTATAAATCTATCAAGCCCGAGTCTAAAGAATGTAGCCATCCCTATAATTACACACACACACACACACACACACACACACACACACACACACACACACACACACACACACTGTGTGTATACAAGCTTATATATATATATATATATATATATATATATAATTATGGCCTGAATCAGATAGTAATTGACGAGATCTGTTTTTTTTCAATTTCTTTAGACTCAAAAGACATTTTTAAAATACCTACTATGTGTGAAGGATCGTGCTGGGAATAGAAACATTTTTAAACAACACAGATTGAGAGAGTCTCAAGTTGGCCTCAAAAGACTGGTCTAAGAATTCCCCCCTGCAACAATCCCTATGAGTGATCATTTAGCCTTCAATGAAAAAAGTTCTAATGAAAAGGAGCATGTTAACTCCCATGGTAGTCCCCTTTCCCCCTCATTATAGCTAAATAAACAAATCTGAACCTTTTATGTTCTACTTGAATCCCTCAGCTCATTTCTCAACTTAAGTGCTCCTGACAGTATTCTTACAGGACGATTCCATGATCTTGTCTTCATCCTTCATTATTTGTTATTCCATCTTCTGTACATATTTTTATCAAAGGAAAATTAGTTGATGAACTCCTTGAATACATATCACTCTTTTTAGATGATTCCCCCTATTACCTTTCATTGGAATTGATTTCTTTTCATGGTTTCAGGATTTTTCTTGAGAGCTTCCTACCCCTCCTGAGTTGAATGATGATGTGGCATTTTAGGCCATAGGATCCTAATTATCCTTTCTTTGAATCCCATAATATCTGATCTTCCAAAATCTAGAATGAAGATAATCGATTTTCCTTTTCTCTATCACATATTCGATGGTAAGTTGGTCACTTCTCCCCTAGGTTTTAATTATTTCTTATTGAGCAAACAATCCCTCCTTTTTGGTGAAAATTGGATCTAGAATAAAATTCCCATCATTGCTACTTCTCCCTTTTGATCAATGAAATTATCATATAAGTAAATGAAGAATTTATCAACTGCCCTTTTTGCAATCAACTATCTACAGTAGATAACTGTATAATTCCCACCCTCCCTCCCATCCATCATTACAACATCACCCTTGTTCCAAGCTTGTTTATCTATATCCCAAACTACTTAAGCATTTTCTTTGTCTAAGTATTCTATAATGACAATATCTTTTACATTCTTTTCCTTCACTGATCTTTACCCAAATGCCCTCCTTTTGAATAAGGTGTCCCCATATTTAAGCTATGTTCCAGTCTGGGTTCATTTTACCAAATCTCAGTGACATCTGTGTAGTCCAATTTGATAACACAGTAGAATATTTATTCTATATCACTTATTAACATTTGTGACTGGGTTTTATTGTTTTCTTCTTTCTTTGATTTGTGTTTCTCATGAATTACTGAGAATCTCTACTGCTATTCTTTTTTCTTGTAGTTACAGCTACATTATTTAGAATTTGACTTGGTAGAACTAATAAAGTTATTTTTCTCCAAAAATATTTAAATCGGGTAGACCCAAACTTATGTCTGAATGTTAATATTTTTCCTAATTGAGGGCTTTGAACTCATAATTTTATTAATAACTTTTCATCTGATATAAACTCCATAAAATAGAGAAAGGTACAATGTGGACCTGAGAGACTTAGGTTAAATATCAAAATCTCCAGAGGTAGGGAGCACAGAGTTTATGAAAAGGGAAAAGGCCACACCCTAAATCAACTTCTGAGGGAGAAGATAAGAAAAGTCTGGAAAGGATTCATTCTCGGCCTATACAACAGAGAAGACCAAACAAAAAGGAACTAGTATCCTCCAATCAACACTACTATCCACCAGTGTTAAAGTTTAAAACACTTTTGATTAGATTTTCAAGATATCAAGCAAAGACACACACACACACACACACACACACACACACACACACATACACATATACATATATAAATATATATTTCACTTTCCCTCATTAGATGATCTCTATCCCTGGAGAAGATTTAATCATTCCTTTGTTTCAAACTCTGATCTAGAACAGAGGTGTCAAATTCACTGCCTTGGGACCTTGAGCTACTGTAAAATTCCTGAGTATGACCAGAACCAGATTAAA
Source organism: Gymnobelideus leadbeateri (assembly GCA_011680675.1). Taxonomy (NCBI): domain Eukaryota; kingdom Metazoa; phylum Chordata; class Mammalia; order Diprotodontia; family Petauridae; genus Gymnobelideus; species Gymnobelideus leadbeateri. The sequence goes on from WOXC01003866.1 coordinate 29,335, forward strand.
GTTGGGAAATGTTTAACAAAATAAATAAAAATACCATATAACATAGATAATGATAATTTGTGATTTTCTAAATCAATCTGTATCCCTCAGGGATCCATCTGTTTCTATTTTACACCACTAGTCATAAAAATCTAAATCCCCTCCTCTTGACTAGCTATCCACTTCGAAAACTGTCCTTTCTCTTCTAAAGTCATTACCTTTGATTAGCAGCCCCCAAAGACAAGTGTTTTAAAACTTTTTTGTGTTATGGATCCCTTTGACAGTCTGGTGAAGCCTATGGACTCTGTCAGAATGGTGTTTGTAAATGCACAAAATAAAATATATGGAGTTAAAAGGAAACCAATAATATTATGAAAAGTTATCAAAATGTTAAAAGAAAAAAGTTCATGCACAAAAGATTTAGCACAACCTTTACCTCCAGAAAATATTAGTTTAAAATATAGTAATAATGAGTTCTTTACCAGGAATGGAAAGCACTTAAGAAGAGTATGTGTTTATATATACATCTTTACTTGTTTGTGTGTGTATATTTACCTAAGGGCTAGTGTATGTGTATATATTTATATGTATGTATTTACCTGAAGTTTTGAAAATCTAACTTTAGACAACTAGCAACCGTGACAAACTAGAGAGTCCAATGCAAATTTTACCTCACAGATATCACTAGGATTTGGTAGGATGGAATTGGAGAAGAATAGGCACTGGACCTTTGATTCACCAGTGCCTTGCATATCAGAGATATTTAACAAATGTTTTGGAATAAATGAAGTAGAATTGAATTTGCTAGTTGCCTGATCTTTAATATCTTGCCTGATACCTGACTTTTACTTTTGATATCAGTATATGACCCCACTCCAGACTATTTAGCTAATTCCTACACCTAGACCTTCCTCCAGGCCTACCCTGTCTGGTAATTCAAGTCTTTCTTCAGTTTTACTAGTTTCCTCTCCTTATTGGGTGTCTACAGCCCATTGACATTTATATTCCTTGTGCTGATAGCTTAATGTAGGAAGGTTTAAGGAGTAGAGTGACAAAGAATGATAATCTGAGGGAGTAACCAGCCACTGGGGAATGACCAAACAGGTTATAGAACATAAATGTAATAGAATAATATTATGCTGTAAGAAATGATGAAGAAGGTAATTTCAGAAAAACAAAAACATGTGAAGACTTATATGAACTAATGCAGGTTAAACCAAAGATAATAGGAGAACAATTTGTGCAATGATAACAATCTTGTAAAGATAACTTTTGAAAGACTTGGAAACTCTGATTAGCATAATGGCCAACCACAGTTCTAAAGTACTACTAATAAAATATGCCACCTACTTCCTGATAAAGCGATAAAGACCTCAAAGGACAAATAAAATGCATACATGGCTTTTTTTTTTTCTTTTGGACTTAGTCGATGTAGAACTTAATTTTTCTTGATTACAAATGTTTGTAACAGGAATTTAACTTTTTTCTTTTGTTTGAGAGTGGTAGAAAAGAAAGTGGATTTGTTCTGATTAAAAATAATTAAAATAATATTTGTATATGAATAATGTAAAAAGAAAAATAAGTGATTTTGTCATCTGAATATACTACAGGTGAGGAATGACTGAACAAGGTGTGTTATATAACTGTGATGGAATACTGTTGTACTACAAGAAATGACAAGAGGGGTGGTTTCAGAAAAACCTGGGGAGACTTATATGACATGATTCAAAGTGCAGTGACCAGAACCAGGACAACTCTGTACCCAGTAACAACAATATTGTAACAATTATCAACAGTGAAAGACAGCTACTCTGATCAATACAATGATCCACAACAATTCCAAATGAATCATGACAAAAAATGCTTTCCACCTGCAGAGAGAGAACTGATAAACTCTGAGTGCAGATTGAAACATACTGTTTTTCACTTTCTTTTTCTTACTTTTCTTTTGCAACATGGCTAATATGGAAATATGTTTTGCATGATATCACATGGATATCATATTACTTGGCCTTCTCAATGGGCAGAAAAGGGACTATAAAGAGAGAATTTGAAATTAAAAAAAATTTAAATGAATGTTAAAAATAAATAAATAAATGACAATTACGGGGAAAAAAAGAATACACTACAAACCACTTGGACATAAAGAAGAAATTGATGAATTCTGGAAACATCAAACACCTATCACAAAATCATGATACAGTAATAGTGGAAGATTTTAATTGTCTAAGAATATTTTGAAGTTCCCTTTCTCTCTCAAAAGCAGACTAAGTAGCAACTTCCTGACTTGCATTAGTGATATCTTCATTCTTTAAAAGGTGAAGAATATGACAAGGGAACATTCTTTTCTGGATCTGGTTTTCACTAACAAAGAAAAACTGGTTGCTGAAATGAGAATGATGGGAACAAGTGGAGGAGCCTCTACTTCCTAGAGTTGGTGTAGTATTGGAATAGGGACTCAATCAGGGTGCAACAACAGGATTTCCTTGTGTATCAGCAAGGATCCTAACATACCCAGGATGGCTGCTATCACAGGTACTTTGATCTGCTTTTCTAAAGGAAAGCAACTCAAAAGGAGTTAGCAAGCTTACTTTAATCAGATGTGTGTGTGTGTGTGTGTGTGTGTGTGTGTGTGTGTGTGTAATTCACTTACTTCAGGGGAAAAAGTCAGCACCCTGAACTTCAGAAAATACAAACAGAAATTAAAAGCTGACAAAAAATATAGACAGAGAAAATAACTCAATTCAACAGACCAACAGACAGGGCTTCTACCTGTCTGACTATTACATACATACAGTGTTACTTACCAGAGAGAGAAGCACCAACATCTGGGGTTTCAAAGCATCGGGGAGGGGGGTGTCAATGGCTGCCCAGAGTTTCATCTGGCCAAATCACACAATTCCTCCCATAAGTGAGCCCCAAAGCAAAACCTCACTTCAGGGATATATATATATATATCCTTCTTCAGGGTCAGAGAACATCACAACCTTTGTGACCCACTGCCTAATTATAAAGTAACAAAAGGTGTGGGGCTTCCTGAAAAATAAGCCTCCACTAAACAAGCTTCTCTTGTTGGGCTCCAAGTGAGGCTCATTAAGGGACAGGGAAGATCTTCAAATTCCCTTACCATTACACCTTGCTCCAGTAAGAGTCCAGTTGAAATTAGATGACATAAATTGCAATATACCCAGACATCTTAGTTGTCTTACTACAAACAGAACCTCCAGCTCTGCTTGGCTTTCTGGGGTACAGTTTTGAAACCACTGGGATATAGTGAATGAGTACAGAGACATATTAGCCTGAAGCAATGCAAATAAGCAATCTTTATTATGAGTGGGGTCTAGGACAATTTTTCAAAGCCTTGTTTGCCTGCTACACTAGGACCTAGATCTCTGAACTAGGTTGTCACCTGGCCTAAGACAAAGCTTGAGCTACTCTCTGGTTCCTAATACATAATAGTAACTACCTGGGGCTTTTAAATGTTGAATTATGCACAGCCCCTCTTCGACCACTCTAGGCACCTGTGAGCACCCAAAGGTCTCTACAAGTAATACTAGAGAAAGAAGATGGGGAAGGGGAGGGATAATACAGCCTTGGGATTGGAAAAGAATGTGGCATCAGGACAAGGAGTTGAGGGATTGAAGGGAAGTGTGGTGTTGAATTAACTATAATGCCAATATTAGGAAGGGAGAAAGGTAAAGTCAGAGTAGAGATAATAGCCTTCAAAGGTCAAAGTGCCAAGAGAATAGAAAGTGAGAGCAAAGCACAGATTTAAAAAGAGTGAGACATGGGGAGAAATGAATCTAGGTAATGGTAAGATCTAGAGTGCAATCATCCTTTTGCATGATTGAAGTAGAGAATTAGGTGATAGGATTTGAGGGAGCATCCACAAAATTGGAAGTCCTCTTTTATAAGGGTGGGAGTTAGGAAGGAGAGAAAGATAATGAGTCAAGTCCTAAAATTTCTGAGTAAAGAGGAAGAAGGATGACTATTATACAACAGACATCATTTTTAGGGTGATAAATGTTTAAAAAAATGATCTTCAGAGGAGAGGTGGTTGAGTAATGGCTGCAAAGGGAAAGTCTGAAGATGTTAGCAGGGAGTAAAAACTATTTCAACACTGTCTCCAGACCCCGTGAACCAGAGTGGGAGAAGGTACAGCTAGTTAATGTTAGGGAGGTGGCCAAAGAGGTGGTGTCATCAGAAATGATTCATGTGTAAAAATTTTTAAAAACACCAATATAATTTATTCTTTAAAATGTGCATTAAATTAGGACTAATTAATCAATTGAATACATGTAAAACGCATTCCTTTTACTTTATAAACAAATCTATTTCAATTTTTTCCTTTCCTTATTTTTTAAAAAAATTTTAAACATTTTTTCCTTATTTTTTAAAAAAGGCACAAACTACTAAACCTTTTGTTACCTGCTGGAATTCTCTGAGTTTATCTTATCAACCTCAGAAATATGCACTGCTATAATTTCAAAGTCTTTAATTACTCACACCCACCCACAGAAAGCATTAGCTAGTGATCCATGATGTGTGTTTCTTAAACTATAGCTGAAGAAGAGCAGTAAAGTGTCAGGCTCTTCAAAAGTGCTACATATTTTGATGACTCAGAACAATGAGCCTGACTGTAAGTAGATTAATCAAATTAAGAGCAATTCATATTCATTCCCTGTTGCAGTTGGCCTTGCTTAAGCACTCTGCCATCCTAAGGTTAAAAAGTCCTTGTAGCTTAAGGTTTTAAACTGTAATTTTAAAATAAGTGCTTCATCCAAATTTGATAGACTGTCCTCAAAGCATATGGTCTTGAAATATTCATGAGTCCTTTTTTGGTTGGATGCTACCCACACCAAACCAGATTAGTCATAAAAGATACATTTGAAGTAATAATAACAATTGTAATATTATTATCAAGATACCTTTTTTTCTTTCCCTGACCACTGGTAATGTTGTTTAGTCTTGCATCTTGTTTTACTATCTGAATTTAATAAAAGCTCTACAAGCTCCTCGCCCAAAGACATCCTCGAAACAAATTCCAAATAAGTTAAAAGCATTTTTCAAGAGCCAACAGGAGCTAGACAATTTCAAATTGAAGCCAACATTCCAAGCAATTTCTGCTCATTTCTGGCATGTCAGTTTTTCCTTCATCTGGGATTGGAACTGTAACGGAAAACTTAAAAAAAAAAAAGATTAAAACCCCCAGAGGTACTGGACTCCCTTACCTTTCTCCATTCCATAGCTACTTTCTTTACTGCCAAAAGAAGAGTATTAGATGAACAGAAATTCTGCTCAATTTAAGCCCTGACTGGGATTTATTATTAACCCTGATGATAGCTTGACTCCATAACATCTAGTCTTCAAAAGAACAAATGAAAGAATGACTGGCAACATTGTCAACTCTCACCCACAGAAAGGTGATTAATCTTCGGCCAGCTGCCCCCTAACTGCCCAGCAAACTCCTGGGTGGGCTCTTTTTGCTGTCCAGATAGTGTGTGCCAGGAATTGCAAACTAATGAAAATCTTAGCATAAATAAAGCATAATTCAAAGGTAAGTCTGATTCCATACATCACTTATTTTATTCTAACATCAGATATAAATGTGTTGGGGCTCATCAGATGTTTTGAATTATTCACACCACACTCCCCTTCAGATATTCAAGTGATGATTGTATTTACTTTGGTTATAACTCTACACAACACCATAGTCATTCATTATATCTTAACACTAACTTCTTTCCAGTCTATTGTGCTTCATTTTGTTGATGCATATGATTTCATTAATAGAAGTAGTAAATCTTAAAATGTATTTTAGACACTGAAATGCCCTATGGGGTCATGTATTAGAAGGTAGAGGAAAAAATAATTTCCCCCTGTACTGTTGCAAAGGCCACCCCACAGCATGAGTCCAAAATGGCAGGTCAGCCCATAGGAGATCAAACAATTACAATTAAAATGATATTAAGATTATGGTAAGAGAAAGCACAAAGGGAAAATAAAATAAATAAAAAAGCCAGAAGTGACTTTTAGCCAACAGAGGGTTGGTTTGAGGCCAGATGTTAATGTATCAATGAGAGATTATTCACTAAGGAAAAATGCAAACAAAAAAGGTAGATTTATGATAGGTATGGGAGAGGAAGCACAACCACTTTTTCCTGTACATTTAGAAGAACCGATTCTTTCAAATCTAAGATAAAATATGAAAACTCAAAAGAGAGGCACAAAATGCAATTCACTGAGTCTGTTCATTCAATATTTCCATCCTTTGGTGGGTCTGTGATCTCATCCATATGGGTTTTGCCTCCCTGGGCACCAAACACAAGGGTTCTGGGGGCCTTCTTGGATGTGTTTTCTGGGAGCAACACTCAAGCACTATCTTTTCATATTGTCACATGATAGGACCACCTATTCAGATTGTCTGTTTCCTCAAAGATATTTCTTCTACCATGTGCTGAGTGCAGGTCAGTATTGGAAGAGAAGGATTAGAATGGGAGGACTTCTCTGGAGTCATATTTATTATACCAACGTAATATATACTTTAAGTCAGTTTTAGATGAGAACAAAGCAATTGTAGCACAGAGAGATTTCTCTAGTGCTAAGTAAATCCTTTTATTGGGCATGAACAAAAAATAGAAGAATAAAATTTAATAACTTGAGCAAGTTTTTCAAAGATTCTGGCATCTACCTTACTTATGTAGTTTTCTCTGTTCAAGTGACAATTATGTCTCCTACTGTAATGCAAAATGGTTTCCATTTTGTTATATATTTCTCTTGAGAGGTCCAAATCTTTGTCATTAAATATCTAAAAGCATTTAAGACCATCTTGTGAATTTTAATTTTGGAAACTAATTAATGTTAACTAAAGTTGTTGATTTTAGTTTTATAGTTTGTTTTTTACCCAAACTCCATCTAAATGTTTTTCATCTTGGTTTCTTATTATTGCCTTATGCAATAAAAGCTGTGGGAAATGACAAAGTCGATGACTTTCTTATGGGCTAGACACATAGGGTTTTTGCTCAGAGGAAAATCATATATTAAACATTCTTAGGAATAGAGATTTCTAATGACATTATTAATAAAGACTATAGTAGTTAGATTTGAGAAAATAAGATTTCTTTTAAGATTCTTAATTTTATAGACCAATGTATAGCTGTTCTTGGTAAACTTCCCAAATTATTTTAGAGATAAAGTAAATGCAATGTGAATAAATGTGTGGTTTTATATGTACACATTCTTGTATATGTATAGACATCTGTGTGTGTATAACTTTTGAGAAATTTCTGTAACAGCCATTTTCCATTTTGCACAAGCCATATGTACTATGAATATATATAGTTCATATTTTCTGCTAAAATCTGTCTAAGAAAAGAGAATATTAAAAAATGTTTCATCCCTTTAGAATAATTGTCATACAAAGAATTTTAACCAAAGAAGAGTTATAGGATTTAAGAATTATGGTACTTCAAGTTTTCTTTTCTCATCTGTCTCACCCTAAATATGTTTTAATGGTCTAATATTAATTAGTCATTCAGAATAGTACAGTAATGCTTTCCAGAGTCTTAAATCTGCTAAGCAGTTTCTCTTTTAAATATACCAAATATTTTACAAATTAAGTTTTTTCTAGGTAATCTTTTCTCTAAATGTACAAATATTTGTGGGTTATTTATTTTTTTTTTTCTATCTAGCTAGAAATGGCCACACTACAGTTCTAATCTGTTGATTCATCATGGCATGCCAACTAACTCATTAAAGGCTGCACCGGAACAATGAAAGTTCTGGCTGTCCTACCAAGCTGGAAAGATTTTGAGTATGGTTTCTGGGTAGATAGTATGTCTGTCATCTGAGGACCAGCCACAGTAAATCTGAAGAAGCTCACCACCACAAGGTTGGGGTTCTTTCAGTCATAGCAACTCACAAAATCTATTAAAGCAAAAGAGTTTGCCATCTGCTTGAGTGGCTAAAGTATCCATGTGAATGACCTCACATATCCTCAAAGTATGGAGGCATATGAAATCAAAATAACTGCCCTTCTATTTTCCTGAACATACTGAGTAGATTGAGACATTTGTGTTTGATACAGGTAATTCTTTGTCTCAAGTTTATTTTTCCCATGTGGAAAGAAATTAAATCACTTCAGGCATGTAGAAAGAAGCCTCTATATTGATCTAAATTTATTTCCTGGGGAACATTTTCTAAGTGAATGATTTGGGTTAAGTCCAATGATTTTAAAAGTGGGATTTTCATGTGATAAAGATAAAAAGGTCCTCAAGAAGAGCTTTTCTTTACTTTAGGAGAGAAGAGGTCCTCTACTTTGATTGTATTGGACTTTAAGATGCCTAGCACCCCATGCTGTAGTTAATTTAAACAGCTAAAATGAAAGAAAAATCTAGCTAAGGTTATTTTCAATGCCACAGACTCACAGTATTCAAAATGACCTTAAAAGAGGGTAATTTTACTAATTTTCAACAACATCTTCAGCTTCAGTAATGTAGCTTAGTTTGACCCACTTCCACAATAACATTTCTTCAGATAAATGGCTATTTTTAAACTGTGGGCTACCTGAATGGATAACGAAATATGATGACCAAAATACGAATTACTGGCAAGTACATAGTACTTGAAGTTTTGCAAAGCACTTTCATTATCTCATTGATCTCACAACAAACATTTGAGGTCAGTGCTATAGTTATTTTTAGCCCTATTTTACACGTGAGGAAACTGAGGTTGGGTTGAGAAAGGTGAAGTGACTTATCCATGATCATACAATTAGTAAATGTTTAAAATGGAATTTGAATCCAGGTTTTATTGATTCCAGGTCTAGCACTGATGTGAAGCTCAATCTCTTGAGCTGTTACTATTGGACTAAGTATCATGGAGTGTCAGATTAAAACATTTCTGTCCCCTCTAAATCTTTTGGTGTAATTTCTAAGTACTGTATAGTTAACTAAAATTTATTTCCCATTCATTGCTTCCCTATATGTACATGCATATAAATACACTACCCACCATATACACACATACATACATAAATTACCACAAATATACTCCTTTGCCCTACACGTGCACATACACACACACACACACACACACACACACACACACGCACACACGTTCTACTTTTTTCTGTCATTCCATCCTAGCTATTAAGTTATAAGCAAGCTGTTATGTAAGAAAATGATGGGATTTTTTTAAACTACAAGAAAAGTCATGACATGAATAATACTTTGCAAATTAGTTCGTTAATGACACAACTTGACATTTAGCAAACTTGATTTAATTTTTTTAAATATAGATCAAAATTGGTTTGATACTCAATTTTCCCCCTTCCTGCCTGCTAATTCTTGATCAGTAGATTTATGCAATAACTTAAATTACTTGTACTTATTTGCAAGGTTAACTGACTCCTATCTCCAAAAGTCCATTGATAAATCAAGTCAGCATTTGTCAGTAGATGCCTGTAGAAAGTTCACACCCCCCACTCCAATCCCCCCATTCCTGGTGAGTAACTAGCTATTTTCAAAGTCAATAGAATTTTAAATTATAACTATTTCCAGCAGTGATACTTCGATTCTATATCTCTTCCTGCTTCTTCATTGTTTTAAATGCTAGAATTCTGCCACTTTTCTAGAAGAAAGTGGTGTAGTGGAAAGATGGCCATCTTTAGTCAGTAAACATCTTTCCTAGGCCTGCTACCTTCCAGTTTTGCCAAAAAGTCAGAGTTTGTCATCTCTCCCCTTGACATAACTTTTGTCATTTATTTTAATTAATGGTGCATAAACTTTCTGTTTCTTGTCTGAGCCAACTTGTGTTTTTATTATGATAACAATGACAACAATGACAACAACAGTAACAATAACAAACAACAACAATAATGACAATAGCTAACATGTATATGGTACCTACTATGAGCCAGAGGCTGTGCTAAACACTTTATAATATTATCTCATTTGATCTGCACAAAAACCGTCGAGGTAGGTACTATTATTATATCCATTTTATAGTTGAGGATACTAATTCAAATCGAGGTTAAGTGACTTGCCTAGAGTCACACAGCTAGGAAGTATCTGAGGTTTTGAACTCAGGTCTTCCTGACTCCAGACTCAGCACTCTATTCACTGTGCCACCCAGATGAAGAGAAATGTTCTACCTACTCCTTCAGAAGTTTTCTTTCCCTTCCTGTTTCTTTTCTATTTACTTCTGAGGGTTCGGTAGGAAGGTATTTGATTGATATTGACTTACTGATTTTGTTCTTTGCACTAATCTGACTTCACATACCCACCTTAACCTTTTGAATTTTAGTTTCAATAACTGATTAAGGAATCTTGAATTTCTGATTAACTTGTTTCCTGGACTCTTTTTCATAAGCTTCTTTTTGTGGTCCTTTCAACTGGAAGACAAATTGAGACCTGGGAAAGACCTTAGCTTAAAAAGGCCAAGGTCTCCTACTATATCGGGGCCATTGCCAGTCATCTTGACCTATGTCTTGCCACTGGATTCTGGTGACTCTGGGAGAGTGAGGCTGGTGACTTGGCACAGCCCTGCCTCACTTAAATCCAATTCACTTGCAAGTCAAAACATCACCTTCTTGATGTCTTCAGTCCTCTTCAAGAATGAAGGATGAACAATAAGTTTTCTACTACATGTACAAACTGCATCTATCTCCAGAAAGTCTTAGTTCAATGCTTCATCAAAGGTTCTCAAAACCTGTGCCACAGAGTGATCAAAGGCTCTGCCAACTAAGTAATCTCAGGACACAGAGTTCACACTGTACATCACTCTGGATGCCATTCCCTTATTTTGCCATTGCCCCTTTCTCAGGACATGGATGGTTTAATTATTATTATTATTTTGTTTTTATTATGTGTCATTTCAAACCCACACAGAGATAGTGCAATGCCAACTTGGGGTGTTATTTCACTAACATTTAACAGTTCAAAAGCTGCAGAACATATCAGTTCCTCCAAGGGATGGCATAAGGTGATCAAATATATTTTATTTTACTCTTTGGGTTTGTCTCTTTCTCACCTTATCTCCACTTTTTTTCTTATCTAAGACTAAATGGCAATGACTCTGTATAAATCTTTCCCATAATAATGTACCACAAATGGCAAGCATCAGTATGAGAAAGTATGAAAAAAGTCACAGGAGCACAAATTCCTTTGGTGAACTAATTGAGGGGAAAAATACCCAGTTCTAGTACCTCCCATCAATATAACCTACCTCTTTTTTTGGAAACGCAAAGTATCCCACAACCACAGTCATCTATGCAATTTGTGGAAATTACAGTTAAGTGCTTCAGGACACAAATAGAAACATGGAAATACCTACATAACCCAATGACACATATTACTGCCTGGTTGAAAAAAAATGAATCTCTTTATGGATGTGTGTCTTGGCAATGCCCTGATTCCTTATGGCCTTTAGAGGGTAATGAAATCCACTTTCCCTTGCCCAATACTTTTCAAAAAAGAGAGGGAATATGCCTGCTTCCCAAGGCATGTTGGCCTTGCCACCCAAATAAGGCCTGAGATAGGTGTACTGTTTAGCAACCAGAAGAAATATTGCACCTACAGTTTGTAACATTAATTTCCTTTGCGTTTAAGAAGGCTCAGCCTTGAACAAGAGACCAAGCCTCAAAGGATGAACTTTTAGATCCCGAGTCACAGAGGGCGATTTCATTTTGCTGATTTTCTACCTGTGGTAAGCCTACCTTTCTGTCAGAATAATTTCTACCACCTCACCTTTTAACTTACCTAGGAGGCCACAGCATGGAACACCTTTTTCTCCCCATGAATTTTCAATTTATCTTCTGCATTGGTTGCACAGATATAATGCTACAAATCATAGTGGTTCTTATAGTTTTAGAGATATATGAATAATAGCATTGCTGAATATTTTAGGAAATTATGTACTGTAATTTACCATATGAATGTCTATTTTTATTTCTTTTAAACAAATGCTTTTTAATGACGTGTTCAAATACCTTGCACTAAATATATAATTTCTATAGACCTTATAATTGACATGGAGGAAGGAATAGAATTGGTAAGATGTTCTTTTTTCTCATGAATACCTTTCTCAGCACCTTACCTGTTTCACAGGGCTGTAAGGAACAGGGTTTGTAAATTTCAGTTCACTATGGAAATGTGCTATTACAGTAATTTTATTTGTGCATTCCAAATATTGTGAATTAGAAATCATATCTAGTTTTTGGATTATAGACATGACTTTTCTAATATGGACTAAATAGGATGATTTGGGGATGATTTTATTTTTAAATATATATGCATACATGTGTAGATTATATTGGTATACATATTACTCATATGACTATTTTACAGTTATATACATGTATGTATTATGTTTGTACAGGTATCAAGGCATACATATTATAAACCCATATTATAATTGTACATTGTTACACATCTATTATATTTGTGTACATATTATATGCATGTGTATATTTCATCATACACACATTATATACATGTGTAAATTATATTTGTAAACATGTTACATGTATATTATGTGTTAGAGAAGATGAGGACTATATAAAGGTCATTGGAATTGGCATTTAAGAAGTCATTGATGTCTCTGTGGTGAGTAGTTTCTATGGTGTAATAGGAGCAGAAGCCAATTGTAAAGGGTTAAAGAGTTATAGGTAAAAAGTGTAAACTATTATTTCTAAAAATCCAGCAGTTGGGACTAGGAGAGAGAATACTTTGATAGGTGGGCAGGATCAAGGAAAGACTTGTTTAAGGTAGAGGAGAGCTAAGTATCAAATATATGTTCAAATATAAATTAGTTTTCCCCATTTCTAAAAAAAAATAAATATTCCCTAGATGCTTCTCAAGTACAAAACTCTTATATTTCACCTTACCTCCTCAGATGGATTTCTAAAAAAGTATAGTTTTGCTTATAAGTATTGCTTAAACTTCTTCTCTATCTACTACTTCCTTAGTCCTTTGCAACTTGACTTCCTATTATACATGAAATCATTCTCTCTAAGATCACCAGTGACCTCCTACATACTAAATCTAAGGGCCTTTTTTTCATCCCTCATCTTCCTCAAACTCTCTTTATCTGACCGTGTTGAAAACTCCATCTTACTTAATAATTTTTCCTAGTTTCTGTGATACTGCATATTTTTTGGTTCTCCTACTTTTCTGATAACTTTTTCTCAGGCCCTTTCCTTGTTCTCTCTTCCTTCTGCCACACCCTAAGTGTTGATGTTCCCCTAGGTTTTATCTTGAGCCCTATTATCTCCATATTCTTACTTTTTTGATAACCTTTGATTTGCATGTCTTCAATGCACACCTCTATGCAAATAGTATATAATGTGTGTGTATCCATGTATGTGTATGTATTACATAGATCTGTATATATGAATATATATACACACATATATGGATATGGGGTGTTCATGGAGGACTATCACCCCTGCTATCAGGACTAACTGAGCCTTTTTCAGGCTGCGCATCCACCTTTGGTGTTCACCTACCACCAAACTCTTACCTGTGGCTCCAAGAAGCTATAGCATGTGCAATGGCCATATCCCGGTAAACCTTTCACTTATGGGCTAAATCAGGTTGAGGATAACCGACAGGCCTCAAACCCAGAGGCATGTGAAGACTTCCCTTGCTGGAGTGGGCAGATGAGAACAATTTGTTCCAACAGCCATGAAGGCAGCTGAAGCGGGTGCTAGACACCAAGGTCATTCACTGCATCCTGAGTCATCACCAGTTGTCTTGATTTTTGTCTTGCCACTGCATTTTAATGACTCCAGAGGAGACAGTGAGGTTGATGACGTTGCGTATCTCTGCCTTACTTAAATCCAATTCACTTACAAGTCAAGATAACACTTTGTTCCTCTTCAAAAAAGAATGAGCAACATATGCACGTGCATGTACATACACACATATACTTGTATGTATATATATATATATACATATACATATATTTATGTGTATGTGTCTAGGTATGTATATATACACACACACATACATACATATCCAACTCCAACGTCTAACTTGCATTCCAATCCCACATAACAGTCTATAAAATAGTTCCACCTGGATGTGCCACCAATACTTAAAATTCACCATATCCAAAACTAAACTTACCTTTCCCACCAAATCTTTTTCTCCTTCTCATTTCCTTTTTCCTATTGATGGCACTACTCTTCCCCAAGTCAGCCAGGCTGTAAACTTCCAAGTCATTCATGACTCTTTTCTCTTCATTACTTCCCAAGAATTGCTAAATTTTACTAGTTCTACCTCAATAATATCTCTTATATCTACTTCTACTTTTCTACATCCACTGCCATTTCCCTAGTTCAGGTTCTCACTAATTTTTGTTTGAAATATTGTAACTGTACAATCTTTCTTCTTTATAATTCATTCTTCAAACTTCACTGATTTAACTATATCATTGGTTTAGCTAGCACCTAATTGGTTTAGCCAAACCTAATCCTATTCAATTCTTATATATCCTCTGTCTCTGCTGCTAGAGTACTTCCTGTAAGTCCTTTCATATTCCATGGCTACTGCTATAGTATTTATGCATATCTGTTAGACTTCACTCTTGGGACATGACTGGCTCATATCCTTTCCTAAACAGTTTATTTTCTGGATAATATTCCTCATGCCACTACTTGTGCCCAAGTTATCACCAAAAATATCTGGTAACCTACTTATCCCCCAAATATGTATCTTTTCATTACCCTCTGGATAAACACTTTTATTTTTCAGAGACTGTGGTGTTACAAGAATCACAATATATACATGTATACACATATACATACATATCTCTGAACACTAATATTAATACCATTTTTAAAAGAGAGGAATGATGACTTACAACTGAAAAGAATAGCAACCAAGGGAAGTACAAAGAAAGAAAGCTTGAGAAGTTTGAAAATAAAAACAAGATAGAACAGAGGAAACAAAATTAAAATATGTTCTCTTAAAAGACTAATAAAATTGACAAGCCTCTAACTAACCTGATCAAGAAAAGAAGAGAAAAATCAAATTACAAAATAAAATATGAAAAAGGAAGGTTAATAACAGAAAAAAACTAAAAGATTATCACAAACTATTATACTCAATTATATGTCAGCATAACCAAGAATTTAATGGAAATGGATAGTTATTTGCAAAAATACAAAGTATCTAGACTAAGAAAACAAGTAATAGCTATTTTCAAACAACCTGGTCTTAGAAAATCAAATTAATTATGCAAGAAATGATTTGCCAGGAAAAAATATCTCTAGCCATATTGACTTACCAGTGAACTCTATGAAAATTTTTTTTTTTAGAGTTTAGTATCTATGGAACAAAAATTATTCTCTGAAATAGATGTAGGAGGCACTTTGTCACAGAGCCAAAAAACCAATATTTACAGGAACTACAACAATGTAAATGGAAGGAGCAATGCATTAAAAAATAAAAAGCAAATATAATAAAATGACAAAGATCAAGTGAGATTCAAATGAAGAGATATGGGAAATACTCCCAACCTGTTCCTTCATGGAGATGGGGGGTCCACAAGTGCTACACATTGCACATATTTTCAGAATTTTCCAATATATTGATCAACTGTGCTGTCTCTCTTTTTTATCTCTCCAAAAAATACCACTTGTGGTATGTGATGGCCCTCTGGGAAGGGGAACACTATGTTGATGTAAGAAACAGAAGGGATCATTAAAAACTTTTTTTTTTAAAGAAGACCCTCTACCAAATTTCTTTAATAAGACAAACATGATTTTGATACCCAAACTAGTGAGAGGCAAAGCAGAGAAAAAGAAAAATCAACTATTTTTTCTAATGAATATTGGTGTGAACATCTTAAATAAAATCCTTGCAAAGAGACTACCACAAGAACCTGAAGCAATAAAAAGCATAACCCAGTGTTTAAATAACCCATGAACATAAATTACTAAGGTAAGGAATCCATTTTTAATAAGGACTTCTTGGAGACTAGAAAGCAGATTGGCAGAAATTAAATTTAGACCAGTATATTACACTATATTCCATAGTAGGCACCAAACAAATTAGAATCCTGGATATAAAAGGTCACATTAGAAAAAAATAAATTAGGACAGAACCTTTCTCAGTCATGATGAGAGGATGGAAACTTAAACAAGGGATACAATAGATCATTAAAGACAAATTAGACAATTTTGATTACATAAAATTTTTAAAAGCTCTTATAACAAATAATGAAGATAGACCCAAAAGTGAATTATAGATTGGAGAAGACAATTGCATCAAATATCACATAGAAATTTCATATCCAAGATTTATAGGGAACTGACATCATTTTATGTATATACTTACATGTAAGGACCCTAGTTTAATATGAACAAAAATCAAATAGCTAAAACTAAGAGCTAGAATTATTTTCAATGAAATATAAATAGTAAATATCCCACAGTTATGATACACTTTTCAAAGAATTTCAAAGTATTAATAATTACATGAGAATAGACTCCAAATCATTGCTAATATGAGAAATATAAAATAAAACATTGGAGTTTTCACCTTATGTCCTAAAAATTGGCCAAGAGGACAAAAAAAATAGTCAAATGTTGAAGAGGGTATGGGAAAATAAGCACACTAATATACTATTGGTAGAACTGTGGACTTATAAAAACTGTTCTCATGATCAATTATGCAAGATATGTGAGTAAAATACCCTTTGACCTATCAATCCCAGTACCGAGATTTATTTCCCCAAGGAAATAAAAGACAGAAACAAAGGTCTTCTATATATGACAAAATACTCACTCTTTGTGGTAACAAACAACTAGAAACAAAATAGGCATAAAAAATATTCACAATGACTATACTATGTACATGAAAATTCACTCAAATGAAACTGGATTCTGAACAACCTGAAAGCCAGTGATGGTCCCAGAAAACATAATGAAATGTGTCTTCTTCCCAGAAGAGGAGTGGTGGCTGCTACAGGAGAATGTTGTATCCAGTGATTCTTTTATTATTGTTGTTGTTGTTGTTGACTGTTTTCCTTTGTTAAGAAATGGAGGAGGGGTGCCTAGGTGGCACAGTGAATAAAGCACTGGCCCTGGAGTCAGGAGGACCTGAGTTCAAATCCAACCTCAGTCACTTAACACTTAACTAGCCCTGTGACTGTGGGCGAGTCATTTAACCCCAATTGCCCTGCCCTCCCCCCTCCAAAAAAAAAGAAGAAGAAGAAATGGAGGACAGTTCACCAATAACTTCCCTCCCTTTCCTCCCTGCCAACCCTTGCTAAATTTATAAGGGAGGGTTCAATCTGAAGGTTTGAGAAAGATTTATTTTTAACAAATAACTGTGATGTAAAAGAAAACACGTTTGAAAAAAAAATGAAGACTAAAACTAGATTCACCTTGAACAAAGCTATCAATCAGCCTCTTCTACCTTGCCCATTTGTCAGTTAGCTAAAATTTATTCATCTATGGGCCAGGCACTGTGCTAAGTGCTGCCCATGCATCTGGATAAAATCCCTACATCCAAGCACATCTCACAAGATTCTGATATCCTGCGGATGTTTTTCTTCTCCCCCAGACCTCCAAGCCCCATTTCCAGTCTCCAGAAGGCAGAAAGACCCGGACATTTCCTGCTGTAGTAGCTGTACCTGCACCCCTCATGCTCCTCTGGGTCAACTCTGCATTGTTCATTATTGCACATGCTCTGAACACAACACTGCCACAGCATATTAATGCAGCCTAAAATCAAACTATGATTTTTTTTTAGCATCTATATCACACAGTTTAGTCATACTTACCTTATAGTCTTCTAATATCTGTAATTTTTTTCCACTCAGAATTTTGGGAGATTATTTTGCCCTTGTCTTATTTGCATATCTGAGATCTCCTGAAAATTGTAATTACCTCAAAAATATTTTAAAGTCCCAAACTTTTGTCAATGTGCAATACGACGCTGTTGTAGGCACAGCTCTAAAGCCAATGTTCTCTTAGGTCATGTTCAATGTTGGAATAAAATAAAGTACTCGCAAAGAATGGAACATTTAACAAAGGAGGAGGTTTACTTTGCCCTAATAGAGTAAGATATACAAGGACGCAGCACTGCTTAGCTTCCCTCATCTCCTTCTGGAAACTGCTTCTGGCCAGTAAGTCATCAGGTGTGGTATGAAATGCACTAGCTCACAAGTCCAGAGGCTCGACTTCCTAGAGGAGGGCGGGGCGGTCCAGGTTATATAGGAAGCGGAAGTTATGTCAGGGAAGTCAGGGAAAGCTCCATCTGGACAATGCTCGTACTACCACAGATGCTGATAAAATGCTACTGAGGTGATTGTGCGTTATGGCACCTCTCCAGCTCCAGCAGTGTAGACAAAACCCCCTCTTAGCAAGGCATCCTAGCCTCCTCATTGATCCATTGGCAATCTGGCCCAGCTTTATTTGCTCATTCTATTTCCCCAAATTCATAGCACCCCAATTAGCACCAGCAGACATAAGGCAGTGATGTAGGGATGAAAGTGGCAAAGGGACATCGAGGGAGACTTGGAGGCTCCCAGGACCATTTCTGGTCTCCTGCTAATTTGGATGTTAAATTTGTGAAAGTCAGACTAAACCTTGCAGGCAACAACCTCTGGAGCATTTTATCAATCTCCTGTTCAGCTCTGGGGTCAAAGGGACAAACTGAAAGCCAGAAACATTTTAGATCCTGGTCAGCAGGGTTCCTGAGATCTGGAATTTGCATCGTGTTCTATTTGCCTATTATATAGCTTTGATAGAAAAGGCACTCAAATTTCTCTAGCATTTTCTAAACTAATCCCAAATCCAACTCAAGCTTTACTAGAAGCTGGAATGTTTATGACCAGAAACTGATCCATCCCATCTTGTAACAGCACCTAAGTTGCCTCCAGGTCCCCCTAAGTCCCCAGCAGTAGAGTCTATATCTGGGACTGAGGAAATGGACATCAACCACAGTAGTGGTGGTGGATTTTTCCTGCTTGGAGTTGAGTATAACCAAGCAAGTGAATAGATTTGTTTAAGTACTATTTATATAAAATATATATTTATGTGTGTGTGGGGGGGTTATACACACACATCTATCTATCTATCTATCCATCTATCAATATAAAGCTTAGGGACCATTCAGTAACATATGTTAGACCTGTGTGTGTGTGTATACAAATATATGCATATATAAGTATACATATATATGAAGGAGGGAGAAAGGGAATAGAAGAGAAAGGGAATCGAGAGGGAAAAAGGGAACAAGTGAGGAAAGGAGAGAAGAGAATGAGAGAGGGAAGGAGAGAAGGAAGGAAGGAGGAAGAGAGGGAGGAAAGAAAGAGAAGAGGAAGAAAAGGAGAGGATAGGGAAAAGGAAGGGAGGGTAGGAAAGAAGGAGGGAAGAAGGAAAGGGGGGAAGGAAGGAAATAAGGAGAAAAGAAAAGAAGGAAGGAGGGAGTTAAGGAAGGATGGAAGGAAGCAACGAAGCAAGGAAGGAAAGAAGGAAAAGTTGACCGCTTCACTTTTCTTAAAAGATGAAATTCTGAAGCTTTGAGTACTATAGTGTCAGGTTCTAGAGCTCTGCTCCCTGCTGCTCTTTAAGAACAGACAGAAACCAGGCCTCCATTAGGGATAGGAAAAGCTGACTTCTTTTTAGAAAAATTCCTTTTTAGGAAAATCCTTGTGATTTGGCTCCTGTGAAGAAAGCTGAGCTTCCTTTTAGAGTCTTTTAATTACCACCCCTATTTCTGGAACAGCAGCCAGCATATAGAAACAAGTGTTTCTCTCTTTAATGAATTCCCAAAATGCTATGGTACTTACTAAAGAAAGGTTTCAGTAAAGCCACTGCTGAAGTGACATTTTTTTAAACCATGCCTTGAAAAAAAAAACCCACCACTCTCCTCCAAACTCATAGGAATGCATTGCAGAGTTTAAAAGAAATTTGCTGTTCTCCTCCCCTTATCCCTTTACCAACCATTGGCACCTAATTTTCTAAATACAATGTCCTCCACTAGGGATGCAGACTAAAAATGGGTACAGGGGCATAGCCACTGATTTAGCAGGTGACATATATGTTTTATTCAGTCTGTCTAAGACTGCTTCACTATTTTTATGAACCCTTAATAATAAAATATCCTGGAGGGAGATCTCTGACTTCATCATTGAAAGAGTTAATAGACAGAGGTTATTCAAAGTTTCCCCTGGTGCCTAGAAACTCTGTCTAGTTCCCTAGCAACATGGGAATTTACCCATTCTCCTTGTGGACGTAGCACAAATCTCTCTGTGGCCTAGAACTAGTCTGGAATTCTGGGGAAGGAGGTTAATGGTATTGAACAGTTTTAGACTAAACTGTCCTTCTACAAATCTTGGAAATACATAATGCCATTTGCAAGAGAAAATAGGGTTCCTCAATTTAACCTCTCACAATCCTAGATAAACAACTCAAAGATCAGGCCTTATTCAGGGCCCACCAATAGCATTCAGGCAATGTGGGGTAGTAGATCAAATGCTGAACTTGGAGCCAGGGAGATCTAGATTCAAAGTGCATCCCTGACATGTGCTAGTTATATATCCCTGAGCAAGTAACTTAACCTTCCTAAGCCTCAGTTCCCTCCTCTGTGTGGGGGCAATTGATAAAGAGTTTCCTGGACAACCTAAGGAGCTTTCAGGGTGGTGAGATTTTGTCTGACGTTTTATGTCTTCCTACAGAGGGATGGATGTTCTCCTTGGCACTTCTCCTGGGGAGAGTTTCACTAATGGAAGCTGTGCCCAAGATGAATTTGTTTTTGCCCCCAAGGGACATGTGGGGGAGCCAACCTTTGCTGAAGTTTATAAAAAGAAAAGAGACATTCTTCTTATATTTTTCCACTTTTGTTCTGGAAGGATCCTGAGAATGTACCAGAGGTAAGAGCAGACACAGTTGGAAGGCGATGGGGTTGGTGCTCTTAATGGTTAGAGCAGATTGTTCTTATTTTTGCAAGCTGAGAAGTGAGCTCATGGTCCCTGATTTAGAGAGGAAGCATCTGCCAATCATCAGACTGATAGAGAGAGGAGAACCATGGGACCAGGCAATTGATTCTCCTGAATCTCAGTTTTCTCAGGGAGTATCTGCCCCTCTTCAACCTCCAACTTTTTGCATGGAGAGTGCTAGATAATGTCATTGTCAAAGCCAAACCTCCTAGATTGAGGGAAGGAAGTTTCTGGGCAGTTAGATTCAGAATCTTTCCTGAGATGAGGGGGATTTCTTAGGCAATGCTAACTTTATCCATCAGGAGTTAGTTATCCCTTGTAAAACCCTGAGTTTGAGAATTTAGTGATCTAGTCTATCCAAAGAAGGGAAATTCCTAAGAATGGAATAGAACTAAGGGCAAGCCTGACTCTGTGTTTGAGGTGACAGAGGAGTCCACTACTAGGAACCTTTAGTGATTAAGGCAGTATGATAAAAGAATATCATGTATGTGACCTTTGGTGCTGGGAAATGAAAGGCTAAAGACACAAAATGGGGGAGAAGGAGATGTAGATGATACTCATCACCATTACTTGAGTAATAGTAAGGTCAAAATATGGGTCAGATCAAAAGAGAGTTTGTCTACATGGAAACCTCAAGTGTATTATCCTAAGTGAAAGTAGGATTCATTAGAATATTGCCAGTTATCTAGCAGTCCCAATGTGTTCCCTTCAAGAAACAGGATGGTGGTGCGAGTCCAGAGGATAGTAGGACCCTGTGGAAAGTAAGATCTACCAGAGAAGAGTGACAAGAATTATATTAGTCTTTGATGTACTACTATGAGCCCATTGGGGATTTCGGCATTATTTACAAACTCCAGTGAGTTCTTTCTTAATTGTTTCTTAATAGAATAAAATAAAGACTGATCCATATGTGAAATCTACCTTGATACCTTGAGTATTTGATGGGAGTTAAAGTCCCGTTTTCATTTCGGTAGAGATCTAAACATTAGCAACAGTCTGAGATTTATTAGAGTAAACTGGTTGGGGGCATCCAAGTCATCATTGAGCATACCAAGAAAGGCAAAAATATGATCCCTGTCTCCAAAGAGATCACCTTCTAATGGAAGAGACAACATGAAAACAGCTATTTACATACATTTATAAAGTGTAAATAGGAGGTAATTTCAGAGGGAAGACATTAGACATAGGAGAAGTGGAGAGATAGAAAAGGCCAGAAAGGCCTCTTCCAAAAGGCAGGCTGAGTCTTGAAAGAAGCCTGGGAAAGCAGTATTTAGAGATGAGGAGGGAGGACATTCCAGAAATAGGGGGATAGGCAGTGAAAAGGAACAAACTTAGGAGATAGTGTTATGTGCCAATATCCCTGGAAGGTGGACTATATAGAGGGGAGTGTAATAATGGCAAGGTAAGAAGGGACCAGGTCACTGAAGGCTTTAAAAGTAAAACAGCAGATTTTTATATCTGACACCCGGAGGAGCCACTGGAGTTTGTTAAGGGTGAGTGGGGGGGTAGGGATTGGGGTGACATGGTATGACCTATGCTTTAGAAGATTTGTGTTTGAAGTAAGGAATAACCGAGTTTGATTACACACACACACACACACACACACACACACACACACACACACACACACACACTAGCACTGTGACCATGGGCAAGTTCACCTAACCTCCCTGTACCTAAATTTTCATCTGTAAAATGGGGCTAATGATACATCAAAGGGTTGTTGTGAGAATGAAATCACTTACATAAAGTGCTTTGAAGAACTTAGAACCCTATATTAATATTCTCAGTGATGATGATGATGAACCACAGCTGGATGAAGTATAGATTGGAATGGGAAAAGATTTAAGGCAGGGAGACTAACCTAAACATGACTGCAATAGGCCCAGAATGAGGGAACTACACCAGTGTGGAGTCCATGTAAATGGAGAGAAGGGGTTGTTTTCAGGGGATGTCTAAAGAAACCAAAGAATAAAAGCCAGAGACAGATAGCATTGTAGTGGATAGTGCACCAGGCCTGGAATACAGGTCAGAAAGACCTAAGTTCCAATGTGGCTTCAACACTAGTTGTGTGATACTGGACAAGTCACTTGCCAGAACTCTGTGAGGTGAGTGCAAGTATAGTTACCCCCATTTTATAGATGAGCAAACTAAGATTATTTGATTTGTCCATGGTTATTCAGCTAGAAAGTCTATATGCTTGAGTGCAGTAGATAGAGTGCTGGCCCTAGAGTCAGGAAGATATGAATTCAAATCTAGGCCTAGGCACTCACTAGCTGCTTGACTCTTGGATAAGTCACTTAACCACTGACTGCCTCTGTTTCCTCAATTATAAAATGGAATTATAATAGCACCTTCCTCACAGGGCTTCTGTGAGGATAAAATGAGACACTATTATAAAAGCACTTGTTCATCCTTCATTTTTGAAGAGGGCCGGTGATGTTGGGGTAAAATAATGGATTATGGGTGATGATGTCTTGACTTCCACATGAAGTTGTCACTTTCACTCTCTCTTCCAGAGCTTCACTTTCTCACCAAAGTCTGGTGGCAGGACAAAAGTCAAGATGACTGGATATAGTCATATCTGGATATGGGTGGATATATAGATATAGATGGCCCAGGATATAGCAGATGACTTTGGTGTCTTTGATGTCTGACCAAGCTCTAAGTGCTCCACAGTGCCTACCCTTCATGGCTATTGGAATAAATGTTTCTCCTCTGCCCATTCCACTGTGGAAAGCCTCACAGCTTGGGGTAGACATCCCCCTAACTCAGTGACAGCTTGAAGGTTGGTTACTCTCAATCTGCTTTAGCCCATATGCTGAAACAACTTTTACCAGGATGTGGCCACTGCAGGCTACAGCTTCTTGGGACCAAAGATAAGAAGTAAGCGCCAGGTAGATCCCAAAGGTGGTTGAGCAGCTCCGTAAAGGGACCTACTTCACAGGTTGTTATGAGGTTTAAATAAGATTTTATGCACACACACACACACACACACACACACACACACACACACTCATACACAACTTTGTAAACTTCACAGTGACATACAAATATTAGGTATTCTTATCTAATGACTAATATTAGTTCATTGAGAAGCAGCATGATATAATGGAACAAAAACTGGTTATGGAGTCAGAAGATTTGAATTTAGGTCCTAGTTCTACTATTAACTACCTGTATGATCTTGAGCTCTGGGTCTGCCTCAGTTTCTTCATTTGAAGGGCAGCACATTTCTCCTAAAACACATAGATTTCCATGAAGAAACAAATAACAGAGGGGGGGGCGGAGCCAAGATGGCGGAAAGGAAGCAGTAACCTCGCTGAGCTCCTCTGTCACTAAGTCCAAAAGGGTAAATCTGAGCGGATTCCGGAGTGACGGAGCCCAGTGGAAGACAGAGTGTGGCGGAATCCAGCCCAGGAGGTTGCCCAGAGTGTCCGCACAGGTCGAGCGCAGAGCACGTGGGGTCTGCACAGCTCAGACCTAAGAGCAGGCAAGCAGACTACACCAGAGAGAGAAAAAGCCCCAGCCTGCAGACTTACCAAGGATGAATCGCAGTCATCTCGCAGAGGGAACGGATCATTGGAGCCAGGTAGGAGAGTCGGGCCCCCAGTGGAGAGAGTGGCTTCTCAGGCTGCATTCAGCCCCCAGCCTGGAAGTGTAGAAACTGCCTGCCTGTATAATACAGGGGCTGGAATGGCAAAGTAAATTCTAGCTGCTCCAATCCTCCCATCCCTCCTTCATGAAGCAGAAAACCCAAAGATAAGTCTCCCACCCAGATTGAAATCCGAAGTTAATGGAAATAGCCTCAGGCTTGAGAATCTCCAAGAAAGGGTATAACTGAGACAGCCAGGAATCTGAAGAGAAGAGAGGGAGGGGACCCAACAAGCCCCACCTCACCTCACCCACAAAAGCCTACTTATAGCCCAGGGGTATAGAGGCAGAAATCTGAAGTGGTCAGAGGCATCCCCACCTACACATCTACATTCCTCACTGACTTCCCTGACTTAGCCATAAACTAGCCACCCAGAGGTATTCAAAGTCAAGGATCAGGCCCCAAACTCATAGCCTGAGACACTAAGAAACAGGAAGTCACAATGGGAAGGAAGGAAGCTGAAAAGGAGAAGGGGAAGGCAAGAAAGTCTATTCGAGCATACTATGCAGGGCAAGAACAACAAAACACACAGGACAATATAGACTCTCTGCCCACACCAGAGACCACAGAAGGAAACATGATCTGGTCTCAAGCCCAAATAGCATTCCTGGAGGAGCTTAAGAAAAATTTTAAAGACCAAATCAGGGAGGCAGTGACCAACTTGGAAAAAGAAAATACCTCCCTAAAAAAGGAACTTCAAAAACTAACTGAAGACCATAATTCACTAAAAATTAGATACAATCAAACTGAAACTCAGAACTCTATGATGCAGCAGGAGTCAATCGAAAAAAACAAGATGATCGAAAAATTGCAAGAAAATGTAAAATATCTCACTGGAAAAATAACTGACCTAGAGAACAGATCCAGGAGAGACAACCTAAGAATTATTGGTCTACCAGAAAGCCATGATGAGAAAAGCAGTCTAGACAACATCCTCCAAGAGATTGTCAAAGAAAACTGTCCTGAGGTCCTGGAATCAGAAGATAAAATAGCTATTGATAGAATTCACCGGACTCCTCCTGAAAGAGATCCCAAACTGAAAACTCCAAGAAATATAGTAGCCAAATTCCAGAATTATAAGATTAAAGAAAAAATTCTACAAGCAGCCAAAAAGAAACAATTCAAATATCGAGGAACTACAGTTAGGATCACACAGGACCTAGCAGCTTCTACATTAAAAGAGAGGAGGGACTGGAATTTGATATTTCGTAGGGCAAGAGAGCTAGGACTACAACCAAGGATTAACTACCCGGCAAAACTGAGCATAATCTTTCAGGCAAGGAGATGGACGTTTAATGAAGTAAGGGACTTCCAGACTTTCCTAATGAAAAAGCCAGAGCTCAACGGAAAATTTGATCTCCAATTACAAGACTCCAGAAGAACATAAAAAGGTAAACAAGGGTAACATAGACTCACACATGCAGAAGTGCACACACCCACACCCACAAACACAAGCTCATTACCTGGGATGCAACAAGAGCACAATGTTCACATCCCTATATGTGGAGCTAACTGTCAATATTTGAAATCTCTATGATTATCATGACCTGCAAAAGGGTTATACTTAGAGGGTGTGGGTATGAATGCACTAACATGGAGTCTAAAAAAAAAAAGACTATTAAGGGGATCAATGGTACTGTAATGGGAAAAAGGAAAGGATGAGCTAGGAAAAGGTAAAATATGCCATCTGAAGAGGCATCAAAACACACTATAGAAGAAGGAAAGTAAGAGGGAGAGGAACATCATTTAAACACTATTCTCACTGGTTCTGGTTCAAAGAAGGATCAAATTAATCAGTGAAGTTTAAGAATCTAACGTGAATAGATACATAAATTCATTAAATAGAGGAATTGGAGGGAGGGAGAGGAGCACTGTTTGAAATTTACTCTCATTGGTTTGGAATCAAACGGGGAGTAATTTACTCTGATAAGTATAAAAATTTATTGTGTCCTATAGATAGTGGGAGGGTAAGGGGGGGGTGAAAAGGAGGAGACTAAAGGGAGGGATTATAAGGGAGGGAAATAGTAGTAAGGGGAGAGGGTAGGTTAAGAAGGGGGGTCACTGGGTGGGAACACTGAGGGAGGGGGCAGTCAAAAGGGAAAACTTCAAGGAGGGGAAGGGAGAAGGAAGAAACAAAAACATAAACAGGGGAGGGAATAGGATGGAAGGGAAGAGACAGATAGTCATCATTACTGTGAATGTTAATGGGATGAAATCTCCCATAAAACAGAGGCGGATAGCAGAATGGATTAAAAACCATAATCCTACAATATGCTGTCTTCAAGAAACACATTTGAAACAAAGGGATACCCACAGGGTAAAGGTAAAAGGTTGGAGTAAAATTTATTATGCCTCAGCTAAAGTAAAAAAAGCAGGGGTAGCAATACTTATCTCAGATAAAGCAAAAGCAAAAATAGATCTAATTAAAAGAGATAAGGAAGGAAACTATATCCTACTAAAAGGCACCATTGAGAATGAAGCAATATCACTACTTAATATATATGCACCAAGTGGTATAGCATCCAAATTCCTAGAGGAGAAGTTAAAGGAATTAGAGGAAGAAATAGATAGCAAAACTATACTAGTGGGGGACCTTAATCTCCCCCTCTCTGAACTCGATAAATCTAACCTCAAAATAAACAAGAAAGAAGTTAAGGAGGTGAATAGAATCTTAGAGAGACTAGATATGATGGATCTCTGGAGAAAACTGAATGGGGATAAAAAGGAATTTACTTTCTTCTCAGCAGTGCATGGTACATACTCAAAAATAGACCATGTACTAGGGCATAAAAACCTCACAATCCAGTGCAGAAAGGCAGAAATAGTAAGCGCATCATTCTCAGATCATGATGCAATAAAAATTATATGCAATAAAGGGCCATGGAAAGATAGACTAAAAACTAATTGGAAACTAAACAATTTAATCCTAAAAATTGGTGGGTCAAAGAAGAAATTATAGAAACAATCAATAATTTCATTCAAGAGAATGATAATAATGAAACAACATACCAAAATTTGTGGGATGCACTAAAGGCAGTTCTCAGGGGAAGTTTTATATCCCTGAGTTCA
Organism: Gymnobelideus leadbeateri; assembly: GCA_011680675.1. Classification (NCBI taxonomy): domain Eukaryota; kingdom Metazoa; phylum Chordata; class Mammalia; order Diprotodontia; family Petauridae; genus Gymnobelideus; species Gymnobelideus leadbeateri. Next base: position 56,993 of record WOXC01003866.1, read on the forward strand.
TACTTAATTAAAGCAGAGAGAAGGGAGGTCAATGAATTGGACATGCAATTGAAAAATCTAGAAAAAGAACAAATTGAAAATCCCCAATTTAGTACTAAATTAGAAATATTGAAAACCAAAGGTGAGATTAATAAAATTGAAATTAAGAAAACCATTGAATTAATAAATAAAACTAAGAGCTGGTTTTATGAAAAAATCAACAAAATTGATAGACCCTTAGTCAATATGATAAAAAAAAAGAAAGAAGAAAACCAAATTATGAGTATCAAAAATAAAAAGGGTGAATCTACCTCCAATGAAGAGGAAATCAAAAAAATAATGAGGAATTATTTTTCCCAATTGTATGCACATAAATATGACAATCTTAGTGAAATGGATGAATATTTACAAAATCACAAATTGCCCAGATTAACTGAAGAGGAAGTGAATTACCTAAATAACCCCATCTCAGAAAAAGAAATCAAACAAGCCATCAATGAACTCCCTAGGAAAAAATCTCCAGGGCCAGATGGGTTCACTAGTGAATTCTATCAAACATTTAAAGAACAATTGATTCCAATACTCTACAAACTATTTGGGAAAATTAGTGAAGAAGGAGTCCTACCAAACTCTTTCTATGACACAAATATGGTACTGATTCCTAAATCAGGAAGAGATAAAACAGAGAAAGAAAATTATAGACCAATCTCCCTCATGAATTTAGACGCAAAAATTCTAAATAAAATATTAGCCAAAAGACTCCAACAACTTATCACAAAAATAATACACCCTGATCAGGTAGGATTCATTCCAGGAATGCAAGGATGGTTTAATATTAGGAAAACCATCAATATAATTGAGCATATCAACAACAAAACTAGCAAAAACCACATGATCATCTCAATAGATGCAGAAAAGGCTTTTGACAAAGTACAACATCCATTCCTATTAAAAACACTAGAAAGTATAGGAATAAATGGAGCCTTCCTTAAAATAGTTGCTAGCATCTATCTAAAACCATCAGCAAGTATTATATGCAATGGGGATAAACTAGAAGCCTTTCCAATAAGATCAGGAGTGAAACAAGGGTGTCCACTATCACCCCTCTTATTCAATCTGGTACTAGAAACATTAGCAGTAGCAATTAGAGAAGAAAAAGAAATCAAAGGAATCAAATTAGGCAAAGAAGTGACCAAGCTGTCACTCTTTGCAGATGATATGATGATATACTTAGAGAATCCTAGAGAATCAAGTAAAAAATTACTTGAGACAATAAATAAATTTGGCAAAGTTGCAGGATATAAAATAAACCCACATAAATCCTCAGCATTCCTGTACATCTCTAATAAAACTCAACAGCAAGAGATAGAAAGAGAAATCCCATTTAAAGTCACTGTAGACATTATAAAATATTTGGGAATCTACTTGCCAAAACAAACCCAGAATCTATATGATCACAACTACAAAACACTTCTCACACAAATAAAAGCAGAAATAAATAGTTGGAAAAATATCAATTGCTTGTGGCTGGGTCGAGCTAATATAATAAAAATGACAATTTTACCCAAACTAAATTATATATTTAGTGCCATTCCAATCAATTTACCAAAAAACTACTTTGTAGAGTTAGACAAAATAATAACAAAATTTATTTGGAAAAACAAACGGTCTAGAATATCAAGGGAATTAATGAAAAGAAATGCTAGGGAAGGTGGACTAGCTATGCCAGATCTTAATCTGTATTATACAACAGCAGTCATCAAAACTGCTTGGTACTGGCAGAGGTGTAGAGTAGTAGATCAATGGAATAGATTAGGTGCAGGAGACCCAGCAGTTAATGAATATAGCAATCTATTGTTCGATAAACCCAAAGACCCCAGTTTTGGGGATAAGAATACACTATTTGACAAAAACTGCTGGGAAAACTGGAATACAGTATGGCAGAAACTGGGCATAGATCACTATCTAACACCATACACCAAAATCAAGTCTAAATGGGTGCATGATCTAGGTGTAAAGGATGATACTGTAAGCAGTTTGGGAAAGCAAGGAATAGTTTACCTGACAGATCTGTGGAGAGGGGAAGATTTTAGGACCAAACAAGAATTAGAGAGCATTATAAAATGCAAAATGGATAATTTTGATTACATTAAATTGAAAAGCTTCTGCACAAACAAAGCCAATGTAACCAAGATCAAGAGGGAGGTGGGAAATTGGGAAAGAATTTTTACAACTTGTGTCTCTGATAAAGGACTCATTTCTAAAATTTATAGAGAATTGAGCCAAATCTATATGAATACAAGTCATTCCCCAATTGAGAAATGGTCAAAGGATATGAATAGGAAGTTTTCAGAGAAAGAAATTAAAGATATCTATAAGCATATGAAGAAATGCTCTAAATCACTATTAATTAGAGAAATGCAAATCAAAACAACTCTGAGATACCACATCTCTCCAGTCAGATTGGCTAAGATGACAAAACAAGAAAGTGACAAATGCTGGAGAGGATGTGGGCAAATTGGAACGCTAATACATTGCTGGTGGAGTTGTGATCTTATCCAACCATTCTGGAGAGCAATCTGGAATTATGCCCAAAGGATTATAAATAATTTCATACCCTTTGACCCAGCCATACCACTTTTAGGGTTATATCCCAAAGAGATCATAGTAGTGGGAGGAAGAACCATATGTACAAAAATATTTTTAGCAGCCCTTTTTGTGGTTGCAAAGAATTGGAAACTAAAGGGGGCCCATCAATTGGGGAATGGCTAAACAAGTTGTGGTATATGAATGTAATGGAATTTTATTGTGCTATAAGAAACGAGGAGGTGACGGATTTCATAATTACCTGGAGAGACTTATACAAACTGATGCTGAGCGAGAAGAGTAGAATCAGAAGAAATTTGTATACAATTACAGACATACCATATCTGTGACGACCAACTATGACAGACTGGACTCTTTTTAGCAATGCAGTGATATAAGTTAATCCCGAATGACTCAATAAAGTGAGAAATGCGCCATCCAGAGATATAACTAGAAAGAACTGAGCCTGAATCCTGATGGAAGCAAACTAAATGATCTTGTTCTTCTCATTGTTTGGTTTTACTTCTTCCTTATCATCTTTCATCCCACCTAGTACAATATGCCTTTGTAATTGGAATAATGTTTAATATGAATGCATTTGCAGACCCTATACTGTACTATATGCTGTCATGAGGGGAGGGGGGAGGGAAGTAAAGGAAATTTGAAAATCAAGGAACTATGGAATTGAATCTTGTTAACTGAAACTAAACTAATAAATTAATTTAAAAAAAAAAAGATGAAAAGACCTCTCTGTGGGTACTGAGTAGTGATGAAATTGTGATTTACTTGTGACCAAGGGGTGGATGGTCTGTGTATCTTCCACTACCCCTTAAGAGGGTACTGAGTAGTGGCTGATGACTGAGTAGTGACTGATGATTGAATAGTGACTGATGACTGAATAGTGACTGATTTGTAACTTAGTGTGCCCCATGGGTGGAGGACTTTGACCTTTTGTACTTTATGATTGAATGATTGAGTTGCTAAGTGATTGATTGAGTAAATGATTATACTTTGTTCAAAACTATATGACTACTTTGGTGAAAACTATGTGACCATTTTAGTGATAAGTAGTTGAGTTATTATGTTGTTGTAAATTCTGTGTTTTGATTTTCTTTGAATGTTTTGTTCTGATTTGTTACTGAATAGAGTGTTCACTATACTATGTAATCAGAAGCTTGGAAGCTTTTCACAGTAGCTGTCCTCTGGAAAGCTGCTCGTAGGTGCCTTTACAGGAAGAAGAAAAGATTTTAGTTGGGACTTGAAGGAAGCCAAGCAAGCCATTCCTTTGTATGTACTTTAAAAAATCTTATATGTACTTTATACATATTTTATATTTATTTATATGTAAAAAAAAGAAACAAATAACAGAGATATTAAGTGACTTGACCATGGCTTATTTTAAAATGTCAATAGACCTCTGACCTCATTGATACAGGTACTATCTCTTCCGGTGATGGAGCTCACAAGCCATCTGCATCATCTCAGTCTGGGTGATTCTTGTACATGTTATCCCATAAATATTCCACAAGGAGTCTGCCCAATATACTGAGAGCCTTCCTTTGAAGCTTTTCACATTGTGGGGATTCCAGTAGAACATGTGGGCTATTCATGTGGTTTATCCATAACTGTCTCTGTACTCAACTGGCTCCTCTTGTTTTCTGTTATACATCTTTCTGGTCATAGAAACAGAGCTGGAAGAGACCTCAGAGACCAGCTGGTTTTACCCATACCTGAATAAGAATCCCTCTACAAAATTGTTTACTTATGGTCATGTATCTTACTTGAACTCCACCAGTGAAGTAAAATACACTAACTACCAAGGCAGTTAATTTCATTTTTGGATAACTAATTTTCATCTACCAATTATTATTATTATTGTTATAGATAACTATAGTTAAGTCTTTCCTTATATCTAGCCTAAAACTGCTTTTTTGCAACTTAGGTTCACTTGCTGTTGTTGTAAAATGGGCTAGAAAGGGAAATGGCAAACCACTTTATTGTCTTTGCCAAGAAACCCTCCAAAAGGGGTCATGAACAGTCAGACATAACTGAAAACAATGAAACAATAACAAAGCAAGTCAGGCCTAAAACTGCTTAGGTTCATAGTACCATATAATTGGACACTTATTTTGATCCAACAAAGGCCTTTATAGGTCATTTAATCTATCCCCTCATTTTAGAAATGAGGAAATTGAGGCAAAGAGAGGGTGAATAATTATTCGAAATCATATATGCAATAAGTGATATAGCCAGGAATTGAACCCATTTCCTCTGACTACAAAATAGTATTCTTCAATATACTATACTATACTATACTATACTATGCTATGCTATGCTATGTTATGCCATGCCATATCATACCATACCATACCATACTATACCATGCTATGCTATGCTATGCTATACTATACTATACCATACTATACTATACTATACTATACTATACTATACTATACTATACTATACTATACTATACTATACTATGCTGCCTCTTTTGTTTCTAGTTCAACTCTCTGTTGTTTTTGCTCTGTCATTCAGTCCTGGCCGACTCTTTATGACCTTATGGACCATAGCAGGCTGGACCTATAGCACACCAGGCCCTTTTACCCTCTAGTATTTCTTGAAGTCTGTCCAAGTTAACGTTCATTGTTTCTGTGACATTATCTATCCATTTCATCCTCTGCCATCCCTTTTCCCTTTTGCCTTCAGTCTTTCCCAACATCAGGGTCTTTTCCAATGAGTCCCACCTTCTCATTAAGTGGCCAAAGTATTTAAGCTTCCATATTTGAGCAGTTTCCATATTTGACCTTTCAGTGAATAGTCTGGATTAAATTTCTTTAAGTATTGACTGATTTGACCTCCTTGCTTTCCAAGGGACTCTCAAAAGTCTTTACCAGCACCACAACTCAAAGGTGTCAACTCTATTGTTCAGGGTCAGAGAAGTAATGTTTCCCTATTCTATACAATAGTACTACAAACACTTGAAACCTAATATCATACTGAACCTCCACCTCAAGATGTGTCTTCTCCATACTAAATATCCTTCAAGTAACCTTCATAACAGCATGTTGTCAAGGCCTTCCACCATCTTGCTTGACCTCTTGTAGATGCTCTCCAAGATGTCAAAATTGGAAACTGCTCCAGAGGTAGTCAGATCAGTACAGAGATCAGCATGTAGTCCTCTCAGCTCCCTACTCCTAGACATGAGCCTCCTTTTGATGAAGCCTAAGATCAGCTTCTTCTCTTAGCTGTCATGTTACATTACTAACTCCTAGTGAGCTTGTGGTCCTCTAAAACCACTGGATCTCTGACAGAAAAATTTCTGTCTAGCCACAGCCCTCCCCCATCCTGCTTCTGAAGTGGATTTTTTTGAACCCAGTTGTCAAACTTTATATTCATTCTCTTTCAGTTTCATCTGCCTGTAAAGATTGTTTCAGATCTTGACCCTGCTATTCATAACAACAACAAAAATAAATAGCTAGTATTTCTATAGCCTCTACTGTGCGCCAGGCATTGTGCTAATCAGTGTGTGTGTGTGTGTGTGTGTGTGTGTGTGTGTGTGTGTGTTATTTGATCCTCACAACATCCCTGGGAGGGAAGTGATATTACTATCTCCATTTTACAGTTGAAGAAACTGAGGCAGACAGAGGTCAAGTGACTTGCTTAGGGTCACACAAATAATAGGTGTCCAAAGCTGGATTTGAATTCAGGTCTGCCTAATTTCAGGCTCAATCCCATACTTGCTTCATCACCTAACTGACTTGATGGAAAAAAAAAGGCTAATCTGATATGACTTGCTTTGACTGTTTTTCTGACTCTCCTTGTAATCACTACTGCCTTTTTTAGATGTTAACTAACACAGAATCATTTCTTCAGGTACTTTGTTAGTAATCAAGATCAAGCTGTCTGGACATAATTTGCATATTCTTTGCCCTTCTCTAATCCTCCAGTATCTATTCTGTTTACCTGACAGAGAGGCAAAGGACCCAGGGTAGGGACTGAGACCGATGCTCTGTACTTAGGCAAAGTGGGATCTTTTTTTTGCCTTAATATGCTTATTTGTTAAAAAGGTGCCTTTTTCTTCATTCTACACTGAGGGTCAGGGAAGGAAGGAGAGAAAATAGATTGATTGTTAAACAAAATAAATTACATTTCAAAAAGAGAAATATTCAGCTTTCTATCTCAGATTATGCCTACACATGACAATGATATGCAACCCTGCAGCAACTCAAATTTTACAGCTACATTCTTCCCCTCTTCATTTCAAGCTGCTATTTCTATATGGGGTACAATGGAACAGAATAGGAAATGCTTTGGATTGAATAACAAAGTGCCCCTAGGAGGCAGATCCTAGGCAGGTCCAAAGGGCAGCAACTATTCCATATTAGTCAATGGTAGCATAGATTCACTCACCCACCCAGGCCCGCAGGTTGAGCCCTGAAGTTGGCATGAGTCCCCCTAGGCTGGCTGCCTACAATTCTATTAAGGGACACTGTAGTGTTTCCATTGAGCTGTGTAGCACAAGAACAGGGTTCTTCTTCATTTGTAAGAAGATGAAACTGAGACAGAGAGGTTAAAGGACCCGCCTGAGGCGAGAGAGAGAGAGAGAGAGAGAGAGAGAGAGAGAGAGAGAGAGAGTCACTATTGTAGCTCTGAAATCTCTGGCCCCACTTGTATGCCTAGAATATAATCCTCTTCATTCTAGCAAAGCTGCTAATGGTTTAAGCACTCATAGTAATAAAACAGAAAATAAAAACAATACTTTCTATCAGTAATAGGCCTTTCCTATGGAATTCAATCCTCTGCTGCATTTTTTTTCTTCAATAATCTAAAGGAAACAATGAAAGGTTCTCTCCCCCTCCTTTTATATCTCTCTACCTCTCCCTCCCTGCCACCTTTCTCCAGATAGATAAGAAATAGATGATAAATAGGTAGACAGATGACAAATAGAAGATAGATAGATAGATAGATAGATAGATAGATAGATAGATAGACAAGATATATAGATAAAGGTACCATGAATATATGAAGTATTAAAGCATTGAATGCATTTCTTAGTTCCAAAGCTGATCTAGTTTGTGCTTCTTACACCTTCTATTTGAAATTTAAAGTCAATTTTGAATTTGCTGTTGCTGCTGTTTGTTACACATCCATTTTTTTTTCTGAACTAGAAAACATGTAAATAGTCTATATGTGGCTTCAGTTTTTTAAAGTCTATTTCCTTGTCACAGTTCATGATTTTTTGAGCTGTGTAAAAAGGCAGCAGTAATCAGAACAGGACTCAGAAAGAAGGAAGGATGTTGTCAGGACAATTAGCAGAGGGGCCTTTCATCTGCAGAGGAAATCCCTGGATCCCAGGGGAAAGGGGCCACCTTAGACTGAAGAAAGCACCCTCTGATCCCCAACATTAGGTTTCCATTGGGAAAATAGCTCCTTCTGTGATAGCCCAGTGAAATCCAGAGTTTGTTTCTCTGGTGTCATTGTCAAAAACATCATTGTGTATGCCTATATTTAATGATTTTTCTCTTGGGACTCAAGTAATTCATATTTTATGTGAAGTAACTTAATTTTATGATGTGTCTGGTATAAATAGATTTTTTTCCCTTCTCCTCCTCTAAGACAATGACAATTTGATTTTCCATTTATGGGAACATTAATGCAATCTCCTGGAATTTAAGCCCATCACTTCTGTCTAGTTTCTAACGGCAAATCACATTTGCCTAGTATGGGACCAAGTGCAGTTTCTAATACAGACAGGGCTTCACCAATATCAGTGAGGGCTTTGCATGCATAAACATTTATGGGGGAAGTGTGGACTAAGGAGGGATATCTTCCCCCTCCCCCCAAAAAAAATTTCCAGCAGCCTCTCATCCTTGTCAGGCTTTCTGGTTGATAAACTGCCACCTATCTCCAGAAAAGTTGTAAAGCTGCCTTTGCTTGGGAACATAACAGTACATGGTTTATTTCCATTTTAAATACCATGGTTTCCCATCTCAGTAAAGGTCCTCATACAGTATTAGTTTGAAAGACTTAATGCTTATAAAAATACCTAAAAGCTTCCAGTGCTTGTCATTAATCACACCCATATACTCTTTCCCACTGCCGATATTGCTGTCAATCAGGTAAATTAGTGCTAAGAAAAGTGCTGTGCTCGAATGAGACAGAGTAGGCCCGGAAGAGTTCATTCCTGCCTCATTGTTCTTCGATACCATGCTGATCTAACATAATAGCAATGAAGCCGAGTCTCTGACAATGTGCATTTTAACTAGAATGTTTTGACATTCTGTTATACTTGTTATACTCATGTCTAAGAAAAAAGGATACTTTCTATTTTGCACAACAAAGAATACTTTTTTTTTTGGAAGTCACTTTAAAAAGGATCGGTCAAATTCAATTTCATAGAATCATTTAAGCCTACATAAAATGTACCAAAAAATACATGACCTATGTGAGCTTGTGGTTTTTAATTTCAACTCTTTTCTCCTGCCAAGATCAATCCATCTTCTCCTGTTATCCCCATGATTTACCTCTACTGAATTTCTTTATGGAGTTCCTGTATAAGTCCAGTTAGACACCAGGAATTTCTCAATTCCAATTAAAAATATTTATGATCTCCTTAATGCAAATATTGGAATATCATCAGGATGCTAATGATACTCTGCTCTACATCTCCTTTTCATCAGAACCTGGCAGAGCAGTTATACAGCTTATTCAGTGCCTGGCTGAACTAGGGGCTCAGAAGAAAGTGCACTGGCAGAATGTCAAACCAGATAAGGCAGAAATGGGGTTCCAGAGGCAAGGGGGCGGGAGAGAGGAAGAATTTCCATTAGAGAATACATTGAGGGCATTTCATTTGATTTTATTTTCTCTTAAAGGCTACTCTAAATATTGTATTCTTGAAATCTCCATGCACATCAATGGCTACCAGTACCTCTTCTCCTATAGACTTGGCCTAAAAACCATGGCCAATCATCCAGGCTTTGAAGATTCCAACATGGATCATTGCACTGGGTTTTCAATGGGCTACCACAAGTCAGAATCCATTTATCCCAATAAATGTGGTCCATTAACATCCTAGTCAGAATATTCATTGTTTCTGATGATACACAGACATAACGAATTGGATAGAACACTGTACTGGCTATAGATGGATTTGATTCTTGGGTCAGCTCTGCTACTAAATTGTGTGACCTCCTTCTGCAAGTCACTTAATTTCCATAGTTTACAATTTGTCTACTTATAAAATGTTTATCTTTAAGCTTCCTCCCAGCTTTAACATTTTGTGCTTCTGCTTTTAGTGCAATTAATTGATGTAAAGCCATTTATAGCTTAGGACTTGGAGATCTTTTTTTTCTGTCCACTTACCATCAAAACATAGGTATGCACAGAAGAGAAGGGGATTCTTCCATAGAAGGTGATTACCTCCCCCCAAAGTTCTAGTTTACCAATCTTCAAGACATAGTGCAGGGTTATATTCTTTTTTAATGAGTCTTTCCAGACACTCTTAAGATATCATCCTAATAGATTGTTAATGACTATTTAAGCTGTTTTAGCTGGTGAAGTCCTAGATTTATGTATTTTAAATACCATAATGTTTTAATGTTTGCATTTGTTCCCAGGGGCTATTTTTTTTATAAAAGAGATAATTTACAAAGTTCAGTAAAGACATTCTTCTGGTGTTCTAAAATATGTATTACAAACCACCTTATACAAATAATCAATCCTGGGAGTCCTGCATTATACTAAGTCATCTAATTTCTAAGAAAAAAAATACTTGAAAAATACTGCAACATGCACCTCACCTTTTGGTTCTCAACTACCTTGATGATTCTAATGGTTATCTGCTTGCACCCCAAGCCTAACATTTCCTGCTGTGTCAAAAGACTATTCTATATGATCTGATCTATATAGTTCCATGACTTAGAGCTCAAACACTATGATTTGTGCTGTAAATTTCCATGATCTTTCTTTGTATATGGCTACTGAGGTGTGGCCCATAACAAATGTTATAGAATAAGAATATATATACATACACACATGCAAATATATATGTGTGTATACATACATACATACACACATAAAATGATGAGGAATTAAGAGAAACTTGACATCTCTATGAACTGATGCATAATGAAATGAACAAAACCAGAAGAACAATGTATACAATGAGTGTAATAATGTAAAGGATCTCTAGAAGTAAGGCAAAATATGAGTAACTATGATAAACAATATTGATCTCAGAGGATAGGAAAAAAATCTCCCTCCTTTCAGAGGAGAGGTGGGGAACTTTGGGGACAGTGTTGTATTCATTATTATAAATGGTTCCTGTATCAGTAGTTTTTTGCTTAACTTTTTCTTTATATTAACATTGTAAAGACATCAATTTTTAAAATATTTAAGATTTCCCACCATGATTCCAGGATCCTCATGATGAAACATGCTAATTACTTCTTGACAGGTGCTGAACTCAGAGTGCAGGTTGAGACATTGTTTTTATCCTTGTCCAATGCAGGAATGAATGCATTTGCTTGATTCTACATATTTATTACAAAAGGTTTGCTTTTCTTTCCTTTCCTATGAAAGATGTGAAGGTGGAAGAAAGAAAAATAGTTTTTTAATGGAGAAAATTTAAATTTAAAAAATCTTTTTTTCTTTGTCACAAAAGAAAGTTCAATTCTGACAGGAGATATGGGGAGTAGGAGGAGAATGTGAGCTCCAGAAATAAATATTGAGGAAAAAACTATAATGTTAAAACTAAAGACTTCATGTCTATGCAATTCTTAAGGTATAGGAACTCCTTAACCTCCACTGAGGGGAGAGAGCATCTCCTCAGACATCCATATCATTTCCCACCAAACTGTGGTCATTTTGGACTTCTTTAGCTGCTACTGTGCTCATTTTAGATCTCTTTGACTGCTCCGGCAAAATTTCCCAAGAGGGTACCCTTCCAACTTCCCTCCTATATGACTTTCTTTTGTGTATTATCTTCACTCCTTAGATTGTAACCTCCTTGAGGGCAAGTAGTATCATTTTCAGGTTTTGTTTTTGTTTTGTATCAGCACTTAGCACATAGTAAGTAGATGCTTAATAAATGTCTATTGATTACTGACAGGAAACAGGCTAAGGTATATGTATATGTAGGTTGGGAATATTCTTATATAACTATGTTCTATCCCTGTCAGACTCAGAAATAGAGGGCTGTGGTTTACTGAGACAGGGAAAACTTGAGGTAATATTATCCTGAATAGCTCCCTAAGAGAGAAGTTACTCTGACTGGGTCTAAAATCAACTAGATCTTTTAGTTTCAGAACCTCAAGATCATTGTTGACTTCACTCGCATTCAAGAACCCTCTGATTTTTAAAGGTAACTTTTTTTTTTATTTTGAAAGGTTTTATCCTTATGACGGCCAGGACCCTATTTGTTCTCTGAGCCCACATATTACTCCACCCCCCCACAGAACTTTGTCTTCCACTTTCACTGAGGCCTTTTCTGAGGTGTTTAGTTCCTCCACGGTTTCAGTAGAATGATCAGGGGGAGTTTTGTCAATCTCAGGATGGAGTAGTTCATTCTCTGGGATGCTGAAATTGCTTCCTCAGTGGTCTCCAGTAACTCATTACTAAATCAAACAACCTTTTCTCAGTCTTCATTGTCCTTGATCATTCATTCCACATCATTTGATACTCTTGAACACTCAATCCTCCTGAGTACTCACTCCTTCATAGACTTACATGATACTGCTCTCTCCTCACTCTCTGTCTACCTGTATGACTGCCCATTGTTCACCTTCATTATTGTAACATCTCCCACTTCACTAGTGTAGTCTGCTATATATGGATGTCTCCCTCCCAACCATTGTCCTAGACCTCTTCCCTTTCTCCCCTCATCATTTTGGTGAAGACACCCAGTACTGTGACTTAGGAGCCTCCCCTAAGGCAAGGCAGTATTGACAGATATTTTCACATTCACTCCCCATTCCATTCATTACAATAGCTCTAGATGGGAGAAGACACCAGCACATAAAGCTATGAACTTAAGTATTCTATCAAAATGTTGGCAAGGAATACAAGACCATGGAAAGAGTGCTCACTCTGGATTCCGGGTATGTTCAATGGAAAGAACACTAGCTCTGGAGTCAAATGACCCTGGTTCCAATTGCATCTCTGATGCTTAGTGTTTGTGTGAACTTGGACAAGCCTCTTTACTGATGGGCTTCAGTTCAGGCTAGCTGAACTCTGAGGCCCCTTCCAGCTCCAAATCTATGAGCACATGATACCCAGCATAGGAGGTTCATACCCATCCATGAGCAATGAATGCAATTCACATCTATGTTCAGCTTTACGTACTAAAAGTCATTTCACTTAACTGATTACCTATCATTACTGAGACAATAGCCCATTGAAAATCTTAACTGTAACCTGAACCTTTGGTATATTTGAGCATTCTAGCTGGTGACAGTTACAGAGAGAAGATGATGGCCCAGTAGCCCTCAGTTCTTAAAGTTCAGTGGCTATTTCTCATGTTGAATTTATACCAACTCATAGATTTCTTAATTTGGAATTCTATTAGGTGAATTTCTCTTCTGCAAGGAATTCATCACATTCTACCTTGAAGGAAAATGTTTAAAGCTGGTTCTTATATCAGGTGTTTTCAATTTCTTAACGTATATTAAAAAAAGATTAAGCACCAAGGGCAGCCAAAACACAAAATAAAAAAAAAATAATTTTGTTCCTCAGGAGACATGTTCTAATCCTACAGCATCTTAGGAACTACCCTCTACTGAAAGCTGTAAAATTAGAACATAGAGGCTCTCTCTAATACCTACTCTTTACTTGAAATCAAAGGGCCAAATCTGACCCTTGGGTACATGCAGGCAGCATATTGATTTCAATGGCTGTGATGTCAGAGAAGAATTTGGGCCATTATTATCTGCTGGTTGCCCTAATTAGTAGCTAAAGTAGGGATTACAAATGGAGAACTAGGACTTCAAATGAGGAATAAGCAGCAGGTGCAAACATACCCCAGGCAGCAGCATTCAGCTCACAGCAAGTGGGGAAAACAATGGAAGCTACCAACCCAATTTCTGAATGGGATCATTTTCTTGTGTTGTTTTTTTTTTCCAAGTTGATACCAGTAGGGCTTGAACATGAGTACACATGCTGGGTAGCAGGGCCCTTTTCTTACATTCCAACATTTTCCTTACTTTTACATCCTTAAGATAGATGGATGGAAAGGAGGCAATGTGCTCCAGGGGCAAGAGTGGGGTGCTGGGTGTCAGGTCTCCTGGGTTCAACTCTGGTTCTGAGGCTAAGTTGCTTGGGGCCTTGGGTCAGTCACTTAACCTCTATGCCATACAGAAATAATACCACCTACCTCCCAGGAGCCTGCCAAGGGAGATTTGATTGATAGTCAGGCTCTTTGAGTCTTTGATGAAATGTGCTGAGTGGCTGCCAAGTATTATTACTGCTAATAATAATAATGTTTTTCTAACATCGCCCCACTGAGTAATGTAAATCGGTAACAGGGGACAGATTGTTCAAAAGCAGCAAATTGTGGCCAATTTTTTAAGGGCCAATAGGCTTGATTCTTTCAGGTGAGTAAATACTCCCTGGGTGTAAGTCAGGTACTCAGGGAGGTGCATTAACTTTCAAGCCACTGGAGTAGCACTCTCTTGGGTCTGTTCTCTCCTTGGGCATATAAGGAGAAAAGGTTGTCTGCCATAAGTCTGCACAAAGTAATCAGGCTTCTTTCTGGGAAAAGGCGAGCCCTCTGACAAAACAAGAGAAGCAAAATTGTGCAGTGGCATCGTGGTCCTTGTGTAGTCAAGCCACAGACTTAGATAAGAGGGCCAGGTAAAGTCCGATTAGACAGTACAACCACTCGTGGACTGTGCAGGCTTGGTGTTTTATTACTTTACAACTGCACCAAAGGGGACCTTGAGAACCCAGCTCTAGAAGGCTCTTCCATCCCCTAAGTCGAGTTGTTATTCTAAGCTACTAGAGTGTTTATTCTTTGACCTTACACTATCTGATTAATCAGTACATTTTCAATATGGGTCTATTGAACCTATAAACCTCTTCTACTTGGCTGAAGAGAATACCAGGTTGGATGGGGAGGGGAAACTGAATGGGGAAAGGAGCAAAGAAGGGCTTATCTCTTCTTTAGACCCAGGATTTGAGCAAGCGGACTCTTGGGCCCAAAGCAGTGAATAGAACTGAACAAGTTCTATTCAGGCACAAAATGACAATTGTAATCACTGCAAGACTTAAATTAACTGGTATGTCATGGGATTTCAGACCAGGTACTTTTTATTTATCAATCTCAAGTAGCCATAAATATATCATTAGGATTCAGATTTCCCCAGTTACCTGCTTTCGTATCTAGGTTACTTTATCCTTTCATAGGAAGGAAATAGAAGAGTGAATGGGGAAGTTGAGAGAGGGAAAAAGGATGCATTTCATAGGATCATAGATTCAGAGTTTGAAAGGACCTCAGAGGCTATTTAGTCCAACCCCTTCATTTGACAAAAGGTAAAACTGAGGCCACAGGCAATTAAGTGACTTGTCCATGGTCACAAAGATGCTAAGTGGTACAGCTGGAATTTCAAGCTACATCCTCTGATTCCAAATCTAGCATTTTTTCCTCAGTACCAGGACACTTACGCTTAACTGAAATTTGTCTAACTGGAACTCAACAGGAATTTTTCTGGCACATATACTTTTTAGGAGAAAAAAGCAACCTCTAATTTTGTTTTGTGCATTACCCAATTTAAGGCTATTCTTTGAATTTCAGAGTTAAATTTTCATATCTTTTTACTGGCTTAACATTTCTCAGAGAAGTCACCAAATATGATGTCAGGGATTCAGTCCAAAGCATAATTTTCAGAGTATATCCTCTGGTTACTGAAAAATAGAAGCAGCCCATTTTCTCATACCCTATTTGTATACAGTACTGCCCCCTGAAAATTGTTGTTCAGAATGACAGCCCTAAAAATAGAATTGCCCATAAACAGGAGAATAAGGCAGGAAAGGGATTTAATGCATGTTAGAAATGTTTTCTAAAAGTGTTGAAATCAAAAGGATTTCATGTTTATTGAATTAACCAAGAAATTCAACTTAGCAAAGTACTGTATCATTCAAGCATTCCAGCTCATCCAGGTTTGCACAAGAGGTAGCCAGAAGAAATGCACAAGCCCCAAGGTTCACAGAACTGGAACTGGAAGGAACATTGGAGTCCATCTAGTTTCTCCTCATTTTTCACATGAGGTAACTTAGGCTCAGGGAGGTTAAGTAATTTACCCACAGTCACTCAGATAATAAGTATCAGAGGCAGGAGACAAGGGCTTTTGACTCCAGAGCTGGTTCTCTTTCCATAATACTGTAAACCTTACTGTCTGTCAGATGAGGCCCTACTAAGTCAAAGGGTCTCTCTGTGTCTGTCTGTTTCTCTGTCTGTCTGTCTGTCTCTTTCTCTCTCTCTCTCTCTCTGTGTCTTTGTCTCTCTCTCATAATCCTAGGCTAACAAGGTAAAAGAGAGTAGAAATGAGACCCAAACACTACTACATGGATTCTGAAAAGAACTGTTACATGGTCTGTTTGCAGACATGTGAAAGCAGACTTTATACCTCCTTCCCCTTTGATAAATACCAGGTAAGTATCTCTTCCATAGAAAGATGCCAGTTTTGACTGTTGTCTTTTCCTGGTGATTATCCCTGAGAAAGGATCAAATTGAAAGGGTAATTTTTTTCTCTCTTTCCAGGAATTGGCTCCTACTGAATACATCCTTGAAGCTAGATACCTCAGAAGGATTTTAGAACCTGAGTAAGCTGAAAACCATGGGGATGATTCTAGAAGGTTCTGTCCATCCCTTTTATTTAGAAAGGCCTGTTGTCTTTAACTTTATGTTGAGAACTCTTACTGTTGGGTTCTGACCCAACTTTTGTCTCATTCTGAACCATGAATTTAAAACAATTGAGCTGGCTAGAGAATAGTGGGATTCTTTAATCTCACTGCCTTGGCATTTTGCTTCTTTATTGTGGAAGCCTGTTAAGTGCACATCAATACTGACACAAAGAGAATGCCAGCTTCTCCTATGGCCCAGTGGAAAGCTTTTAGACAGTTTCTTCTTTTCTATTTCCTAACTCCCACTAACACTGTAGCTTGTTCCTTGGCCCTCTTTGTCTTGTGTTCTGTTCTCTGAACTCTCCCTCTGAAATTAGGCCAGTCACTTTCAAGCTAGGCCTTCATTTATTTCACCCAGAAGGTAGGTGATATAAGGGTCAAACTAGAGAAGAAAAAAAAGAAACAACACCCGAGTTCTTTGTATCAAGCTACCCCCAATCCCTTGAAGTTAACATATTGAGTGTCTATTTTTAATAGAAACATTCTTCATGTATTGTAACAAATAATGTACATCTAAATTCTACATATGAAGCTGTAATTCCATTGAGGGATTCTAGTGACATTGATAAATGATGTCACTGGTATGCTTCGCTTGAGTTACGGCCTTAATTATTTACACCTGGGTCTACATTATTCCCTATATTATTTCTGTCATAGCACTATCTTGTCCTGGGCTTACTAACAGGACCAGGATGATAATTTACTTTATCAGTGGGTCAGGCAGCCTAGCAAAGCAGAAGCAGTCCCCAACAGTATATGGAGTAAGACAGCTCTTGTTTGGGGCATGATGGTATGTAGGTTACACATGAACTGTTTTGCAAACTTTCATGGCTAAAAGAGGGCTTCCTGTATACTTGAGAGGGCATCATCATCTGACTTGCTAACCCTTTGAAAGCAGAAAACAGCATATCTGTTATTTTCCCCTTTCATTCTATTATTTGGCCTATGAAGACCACTGGGATTACTTTTGCTACTAAACAGGAAATACACAAAATTTGTTTTAAAGATTTTCTCTTTGAATTTATGTGTACCAGTCTACAGACCCCTAGTCTCTTTTAAAATGATCAGTGTTTGTGGCTTGTCTTGCACAGAAGACCCTATGAAAAGACAATCTGGTGATTAAGAGCTTTTAGAGTCATTTTATTTTCCTTCCATATTACTTAAAAGGGAATTTCAGCTTATGCTATACTCAAATATCTTTGAAAGTAAATTCCACTTGGTGCAGATATTATTTCTCTTTAAAAATCTTCAACCAAGGGGCGGCTAGGTGGCACAGTGAATAGAGCGCCAGCCCTGGAGTCAGAAGGACCTGAGTTCGGATCTGGCCTCAGACACTTAACCCACACAAACAAAAACCTAGCCGTGTGACCTTGGGCAAGTTAACCCCAATTGCCCTAAAGGGGTGGCTAGGTGGCGCAGTGAGTAAGAGTGCTGGCCTTGGAGTTGGGATGACCCGAGATCAAATCCGGCCTCGGAAAATGAGCACCCACACATAAATAATGACTAGCCGTGTAACCTTGAGCAAGTTACTTAACCCCAATTGCTTTAAAAAAAAAAATCTTCAACCACGAAGATGAAGGAGATGGAGTGGGAGGAGCTTCTGCTACCCATTAACCATAGCTGGGATCATAGCTCTGAGAGGTGGAGGCTTCTTAAAGATTCTCTGTCATTGAAAGGAGGAAGACACCAATTATATGCTATGATTCAGGGCCAAGAGAAGTAAACCTGGAAGTCACTGAAGGGTAAGAAGTAGCTTGCTTATAGCTTTTAGTATTGTAAGTTTCCAAAAAGAAAAAAAATAGATCATGGTTGGAGATTGTATTGGAAAAAGAAGATGGCAGCCAGCTGGTTGATGCAGAGCAGAAAGGACAGGAAAGGAAAGAAAAGGAGAGGAGAGGAGAGGAGAGGAGAGGAGAGGAGAGGAGAGGAGAGGAGAGGAGAGGAGAGGAGAGGAGAGGAGAGGAGAGGAGAGGAGAGGAAAGGAAAGGAAAGGAAAGGAAAGGAAAGGAAAGGAAAGGAAAGGAAAGGAAAGGAAAGGAAAGGAAAGGAAAGTGAGGATAGTTGTTGTGTTGCAAAGAGGAGCTTCACCGCAAATTCAAGCCCATGCTGAGGACACGAGGAGTTCAGAAGGGATTGGGGAAAAGCCTGCCTATCATGTGAGCAAATTAGAATCTGGGCTACAGCAGACTCCTCTATATTGCTGGATTCTTTTGCGATCCCTTTCTTAGAAAAGGAAGGAGGTAGGGACTCTAAGATGTTTTAACTCTAAGAAATCTAGTGGAGAAAGATCCAACCATGCTGTAAATAACAAAGGTTTACATTTGTCTAGGGGTTTTCAGTTATCAAAGCACTTACACAGGCATTCTCTCATTTAATCACAAACAGGTCAACTTAGAAAATGGGCAATTGTTGGATAAAGGGCTCCTTTAAATAACAAGCTCCCCTGGTACATTTAAAGTGGGATTTGATTCACACAATTCTTTTAAGGAATATACCTTATGTGTGAAGTGAGATAAACCTGTACTGCAGATCAAGCTAGAATAAGGACCCATATCAGTTTAGGTATTGGGGAATTTCTGCCCCTTCTTTCTTCTACATCATTATGCAAACCTTAAACCTGTCTTTATCCCTAATTATTTGCATTTATTAAGTGCAGACAGAATGATACCAGAGTCCCTGGTATACATCTGCTCTTCTACATTGCATAGTCATATGCCAGCCCCTTCCCTCCTCCTCATTCCCCCCACCACGTGCCCTTCTTCCAAACTGAGACAGGCTTAATGAAAGGCAGGACTGAGGTGATTGCTTCTCAAAGGAAAACAGGTTGCTGAGCATCCAACATTTTCATCTTCATGTTCTCAGATCCTGCTTAGTTTTCTAAGTATTGACTGGGATGTGATAGGACACTCATACTCAAAAAGTGAAAGCAGTCAGAATAGCACATGCTCTTTGAATGAGTTTAGGATAGATATGGGGGAAGAAATGTTTTACACATTTCATTTTTATTTTTCTTCTTCCTTTGGAATGATTGGCTTATTCTGTCCAGGACTGAATATCCTATGAAGCTCAACTGTGGGACCCCTGTGGAACCGAGCATACATCTACATCTGTTCTATTACTCAGCAAGCAACAAAGCAACTAGTCCATGTAAAAAAGCAAACAAACAGAAAAACTGTGCCACATATTGGCTAGGGTGGAGGAAAGATGGGCAATTTACAAATGTAATGGCATACATAGTCATTGTCTTTGACAAATATATTTAACAATAACACCCAGGGCCGAGGGCAGGGAGCTGGAGCACAGTATTCCCTCCCTTTGCAATTCCAACAAAGGGGAGAACTCTCAGCTCTGGACCCAGGAAAGCAGATGAACTGGGTTCAGTCCTGGGGCAGATTGGCCTTTAATGACAGGCTCCTTTTCTCATATTCTTTGGTTCTTTATATCTCATTCCAGGTGCCTTGGGGAAAATGATTTAAAACTTGGGTTTGGGTTCAAGTCTAGGGTTGGTCCCCCCAAATGGAGGAGTAGAAAAGTATTTAATGTATAGATAGCATAGATCATGTATAGTGTACCTATTTATTTCACCCCAAAACTATGCATTACACACACAATTGTGCATTGACAGAAAATTTAATAAGCGACAGCAACAGCATATCTATTAATATGTTCTCCTAGAAGGTTAATAATTAAAATATCAAGATATGATGCAGTTTGCAGGACTCTCAAGATAGACAGTTTATGTTTCACTCTGGTTCTACACCATCTGAAAAATTCCATCCAAATCTCTATCTTCTGTCAAGGCAGGCCAGGGCCTGAGTTGCTCATTCCAAGTCAGTTGTCAACTGCACTGACAATCAGTTCTAACCTAGTGACCTAGGATCTCTGACCACTTGAAATTATAAGGTTGCCCCCACGACTAGGACCTTCCATATCATGATTACAGTTAGGTCACCTATTCTTAGAGAAAAACGCACAAGGCAGAAAAAGCAGCCACAGCTTGGAAATTCAGTTTTAGGCTTGCCAAAATCAACAGGTATAATTTAGAGGCCATATGCTCATAGATAACATATAGCTGAGGCAGGAGAAGAGAATTGGGTCCTTGAATAGTCCTGACATGATGTGCAGGTGGGAAGAGAAGGTCAGATAGAACTGCCTTTTTTTTAAGGTCTGCTGAGTCAGAGGCTTCCTGCTTAGTGGCAATAAAGAGAATGCTTCATTATACCAGAGCACCTTAGTCTTTCACTGATGATCTGCTGCCCCAGTGGGGATGGGGAGCAGGTCCAGGGTTCCATGGCTACATTCCCATCCAACCCAGACCACACAGGCTATATAGTTGGGAGGAACAAACATTTAGTGGAAAGAACTGATAACACCATGTCATAAGAGTCAGCGGAGGGCCAGGACTTAAAGTCGGAAAGTCTGAGTAAAATCCTGCCTCTGGCAATCAGTAGGGTAGTGATCCCAAGCATTTTCTTTACATATACAGCCAGGAATTGAAACTCTGAGGTTCTTATTTTCCTCATTAGGTCAAAGATTAATAGGCAGATCATAGATGGATACATATATACACACACATATATACACATATATAGATATAGATAGGTATAGATATAGATGTTATATAGATATAGCATTTGACCCAGTAGATAGAGTTCTGGGCTTGGAATCAGGAATACTCCTCTCCCTGAGTTCAAATCCAACCTTAGACACTTACTATCTGTGTTACCCTCAGCAAATCATTTAACCCTTTTTGTCTCAGTTTCCTAATCTGTAAAATGTACTGAAGAAGAAAATGGCGAACCACTCCAGCATCTTTACAAAGACAGCCCTAAACGGGTCCACAAAGAGTCATATACTACTGAAACAACTGAACAATAAAACTGATGCATCGTCAGAACTTTTGACTTGATATCAGTAGGACATATAACTTTACTTTTTGGCACATAGCACAAATCAAGTCCAATCAGTGAGCATTTATTAAGCACTCACTATGTGCCAAATGCTGTTTGAAGAGTGCACAGTGAAAAGAAAACTGTTGCAGGACTTACCTGATTTGAAGATTTTCTGATGCTCTGGGGCAGGCTGGGCCTCTGGACTTCCCAGAATTCCATTCCCTTCCATGCTTTCACTAAACAAGAAGAGTTTGCCCTGAAACCTGTAAGAGAGTGCTCTGGGAAGGGAATGTTGGTTGGGGTTTTAGTTAATAATGAAAGTATTAGTTAGAAATAGGGAAGGGAGCAAGACCGCCTACATGAGAACAAGAAGTCAAGCACTGCCACAGTTGTTCTCCCCAGCCTTCATCCAGATCTCATTTCATCACCGCCAGAAGCTTCTATTCAAAGCCATCAGTCAATGTAAATGCCTTGGTGAGTTTGCTGGTGCTATCCTCTAGGTTTGAATGCAGACCATTTCTGCCTGATGGAGCTCTCCCCATTGTTTAGAGTCCAACTCAGGCACTGCTCACTGCATCAAGATATCCCAGGTCCCTCCCTTCTTCCTTCCCTCCAGAAGTAGTGTCCTCCTGGTTTCTCACTTATTGTCTCTACCTTAATTACACAATACTCTATCTGGTTTATAGTTATTTGTGCACCTGTTTTATCTCCCCAAATAGACTATAAGGATCTTAAGGGCAGGAATCATATCTTATTCATCTCTATATCACATACTGGTTATTTAATAAATTATAAATAACTCATATTCATATATACCTTTAAGACTTACAAAGTCCTTTGTCCACAGCAACGAATTTGGTGTAGGTCATACAGTTACTATTATGCCTACTTTATTGCCAAAGAAACTATTTCAGAGAAGCTGAGTGGTCACAGGACTAATGTAAACTATAGAGCCAGGCTACCTAAATGTTTGTTGACTGAAATAAAATGTATAAAATGAGAGAAAGTTCATTGTTGTACAGATAACCATCCACCAACAATTCCAGCTCTTTATAAATTATGGTCTTTGAGATTTACCTATGACCAAAGAATTGACTTTCTCATGATCAAATTGCTACTGTCAAAAGATTTATTTGAAACTGGGTCTTACCAACTCTAAGTTGAATATTCAATCCAGTTGCCTCTTACAATGATAATTGTTTGTTTGTTTGTTTCTGTTTTTTTGGAGCCAGTGAAAGTCTGGACCAGTGGTTTCATAGATAAGTCTTGGACAGGATCTCCCCACTACCAATGCCAGTGGGAACTTTGATGACAATTTGAAGCCTGAGAGAAACTTTGTAGCAATGAGACTATGACTTGCCCAAGATCACACAACCGGTATAGTTTGAAACAAAACTTGAACTTCGTTGACTCCAAGACAAGCTTTCCATCCCTTATAAAAGGCTGCCTATCCATGGCAACATAGGATCTTAAATTTATATAGTAACTGTGTTTAGAAGCTAAAAACTTGTCTAGTTTTCATCTGCCCTTTATCCATTGGTTTATCCATTCTCCTTCTCTGGGATATTGTCCTTTCTCCCTTTAAAAAAGAGACACCCTGCCCTCAAAGAAATTAAGCAGCTTTAAACAGTTAAAAAAAAAAAACATTTTTTTTGGATTCCCTTTCTCAAAATGACATTCCAGCAGCTTTTTCAATTGCTCCTCCCACATCAAGGTAATGGATCTTAAATCTGAGGAGAGCCTGCCCCACTGCAAGCCATGGGACTGGAGTTTTGTAAATTGGTTAGGATTTATTGGGGATCAATGCAGCCAAGGAGTTTGGCAGCCAGGCCTTGTTCTCTTCTTTTCTAATGCTGTAAAAATAACATTGTTGTAGTTATTACATCATTTCAGTGTCTCCAAATGGATTCATCAGTCTGACCACTGTTGTAGACTTCTTAAAAGCCTTCATCCTGCCTCTGAAAAAAGTTAGTTGACCTCTAAAATACTGGCATGTGACCAAAATATGAATCTCCTTCTTTTCTTTCTCTGAGCCCTACTACCTCCCAGTGATAAAAGAGAGTCTTGATTGTGTTTTCTGCAGGAACACGCTGACTAATTAATTCTTACTAGCTTAATCAACAGCAGTTGTCATCCTAAGTCTTAACACCACTAGTTATTGCTACTTTTGTTATTTCCAAAAGCTTCCCCCTAAGGCTTTAGGCGACTCACAAATCCTGATTTATATCTCCAAATGCCAAACCTGGGGAAGAAAAGGTCAATATGGTCATTGGCTTTTCCTTATAACATAGTTTAAAGCTGGTCAACCCCAAAGTAAAAGAAAGAGCATCAATAAAACATTAAGACAATACACAGAAAAAAAAATAAGTTCAGAAGGGAACACAAATGAAACAATTCTGTTACTACCTTGTTAAGTTTAATAGAAATTTTTTTTTAAAAAGCTATATGAACAGAAGTTCATGTAGATCCAATCCTAATTTTTGTTCTTTATATATTAAAATGTATGGATTTGCTGAGGATTGTTAAACTCATGATAAAAATGAAAATACTAAAAAATAAATAAATCTGGCAATCAATAATTCCAACCAATCTTACAAAAACCATCATTCACACACACACACACACACACACACACACACACACACACACATACAAAACCTCACACAAAAGAGGCAAATATAGGGTGGCCTTAATCTTTTCCTAATTTGGCCAGACAAGCTCACTTACAGCACATCTGTCACTCCAGATCATGGGGGAGCCTTCCTGGGTGGCTGCTGTCTTAGACTCTGAAATATTCTGCTCACACTTCCCTTTTTTGGGACCAAGTGTCTTTTGTCTTTTCTTTAGAAAAAAAAAAAAGCTGACACTAGTCATTTCACTAAGACTTCAAGATCACCTCCTCCTTGAAACCATGTCGACTGGAAGGGGGCCTGTCCCTCCTCAATTCCCTCTTTTGGAGAAAGGTTACTCTCACATTAATCTTCTTCATTCAAAACATTTTAGGGGTAAATGAAGTCTGGCTTTAATTAGTGAAGAAACATAGCAAACTAATTGGCCTTACAAGGAAAGGAAGCAAGAGGAGAGGACCAGCCCCAGCGATCTGACACTGCAGAGCCATGAGATTTATCCCTATCATTTTGCTAGGGTAGAGTTTAGAATAGGACTGAAACTCTAAGTTGGTAAACTCTTTGGTGGTGACCTCTATTAGGATTAGCAAGCTACCTTGTGTGAACAGGAGAGTTATCAGACTCTGATACCGTGAGCTGAAGCTGATCCAGCTTACAGTGTTTGGGCAGTGAAAGAGGTACCTTTAAATCCCAGGACAACTAATAAAATAGTTTGCTCTTGCTATCTTCCCTCCATCAGCCTGTTGACCCCACTGCACACTTCGAGCTAGGTGTCAGATGTTCCCTTATGTGATTTCCTGCTCCCATTATCTAGCTAACCCCACTTTTTACCACGCAGACATTACTGCAGAAGTAAGTGAGCTCACCCTCGCTCCTAGGAATACAAAGGTGAGAAATTGATACCAATGCCTTTCCATATTTCTTCTCATTAAATTTCAGATCGTAGAAAAATGAGGGCAGGAAAGGGAAGGTGGAACACACCTATGACAACCTGAAGACTGAAACGGCGGTTCTATCTCAGTCTTCCAGAGGGATGACATTCCCATCAGTCCAGCAACATGGAAAAATAGCATCACTTATTCTTCTCTTCTATCCACAAAAGGTATCTCCCTGTCCCTGGCTGCTCTTTAGGTTACTCAGCCCCCACCTGGCTTATGTAAGAGAGACAGAAGGCAACAAACATGGCTGTCTTCTCCCAGAAACTGAAAGGAGGGTTTCCAAAAACCTCTCTAAAAACCTTAGGCTTCCTGAAATGCCTAGACTTCCTCTTTTACAGGTCTAAACTTGTTAGGGATAATTCTTATGCTGCTTGTGTTCCTACCATTATTAAATAACATCATCATACAATTTAACAAGAGGGAACCATAGAAGTCATTTTAATCTATTACCTTCATTGTGCAAAGGGAGAAAATGAGGCCTAGTGAAGTTCAATGACATGTACAAGTTCTTCCGTAATCATAAAACCAGGATTTGAGCCCAGGTCATCCGACATAGAATTCAGTGCTGTAGCCTGCTCTCATTCCAATGCCTGACTCATTTTTAGAGGGCGGCTAAGTAGCTCAATGGATAGAGTGCTGATCCTGGAGTCAGGAAGACTTAAATTCAAATCTGGTCTCAAACTCATACTAGCTGTGTGACTCTTAATCACTTAGCCTCTGTTTGCCTCAGCTCCTCTGAAAAATTCGGACAATAAAAGCATTCACCTCCTAGGGTTGTTGTGAGGAACAAATGACAAAGTAATTGTAAAGCACAAAGCACAGTGCCTAGCACAGAATATACCCTATAAAAATGGGAGATAGTATTATTTCGGGGACAGATAGGTGGTGCAGTAGATAGATAGAATGTAGGGCCTGAAATCAGGAAGGCTCATCTCCCTTTGTTCAAATCCAAATGACTAGCTCTGTGACCCTGGGCAAGTCACTTAACCCTATTTGCCTCACTTTCCTCATCTGTAAACTGAGCTGGTAATGGCAAGCCACTCTAGTATCTTTGCCAAGAAAACCCCAAATAGAAGTCAGATATAAATAAAACCACTGAACAACAACAAAAAAATATATAGCTTCAGTCAGAATTTCTGTTCCACTTCATCTGTTCTTTCCTTTTCAACAGGCCCATAATTTGTCTGCAGAGACTCTTCTCTCTTCTGTAACATTTTTTGCCATCAGCCTGATCTGAGTGAGTCCTTATCGTTTGGACTCCTATAGGTCCTGGCTCAAAGATCGTTGTTTTTCTTTTGTTTTCTTTCTTCTTCCTTTATTTCTTGGTATCATTCTTTCTCCCACTGCCTGTTTCTCTTTCTTTATTTTTAAATGCCATGGGCTCTAATCTTTCAAGGGATAATATATTCTAAGGAGCCTTTCCAATAGGCAAAATCCCTCAAATATCTAAATATAGACTTCCCAAGCAGGAAAGCTCCCCTTTCTCACCCTGCACCATAAGTCTGGTTGAAGGTCATTGTGTTTTTACACAACCTTTCCCCCTGTTCCCAATTTAAACAAGTCACTTCACCATCTGAGCCTCTGTTCCTTGATTGACTCTTATGATCTTTCAATCACAGAAAGACCTTGAGGGGTCTTTCCATGTCCAGTCTGCTTTCTGCCAGATAGACTTTTTAAAGACAGATAATTTCGCCTCTGAAATTTGAGAGCTGTGTGTCTCTAAGCAAATCCCTTTACCTCTTGGACTCAGTTTCTCTGTCTTTAAAATGAAGGGGTGGGACTGGATAGTTTCTAAGTTTCCACATTAAATTGTGGTCTTGTGAATTGTGGTTGGATGAATAAAGGCAGTGTAAAGAGGCACTTCTATGCTAGCCCTGAACAGCTCAGCAGGAACTCTGAGAAGCAATGAGAATTTCTTTTTTTTTGCTTTTTGGAGGGCAATTGGGGTTAAGTAACTTGCCCAAGGTCACACAGCTAGGTTTTTTTTTTTTGTTTGTGTGTGCATTAAGTGTCTGAGGCCGGATCCGAACTCAGGTCCTTCTGACTCCAGGGCCAACACTCTACTCACTGCGCCACCTGGCCGCCCCCACAATGAGAATTTCTAATATTCGACACTGTGGATCACTTTTCTCCTCATTAGTTTGGGGAACTCCCTGGTATGTAAACTCCCTCCAAAGATGAAGATCTGCAAATCATAGTCTTAAATACCATGGGGGTGGGGATAATGGGGAGGTCAAATTATACAACATCCTGACTCCAGAGCCAGATGTTTCTACTATGCTTCACTGTCTCTCATGAATCTTAGATCCTACTTTCTATCTTAGATGAATTCCCTTCCATTATCTTCTTATTCTTTTTTCACTGCTTACTCCTAGAGGCAGTTGGATGGTGCAGCACATAGAGTACTAGACCAGAAAAACCTGAGTTCAAATCCAGCCTCACACACTTGCTAGCTGTGTGTAACCCTGGGCAAGTTATTTTACCTCTGCCTGCCTCATTTCTTCAGCTGTAAAATGGTGATAATAACAGCACTTACTTTTCGTAGTTGTTGGAAGGATCAAATGAAATAATATTTATAAAGACTTAGCACTGTTCCTGACACAATAAGTGCTAAATAAATAAATGCTTTTCCTTCCTTGATTTCAAAAGCAAGGGAAGACGTGTGCAAAATGGCCAGGAACAAAGTGAACAGAACCAAAAGAACATTGTATATAGTTACAGCAATATTGTTTTAGGAATGATTTTGAGCAACTAAGTCATTTTGACTACTTTAAATACACAAGTTAAAAATAAAGGCTATATGAAGAAAGACACTATCTGCATGCAGAAAAAGAACTGATAAATGGGAGGATGTATAGAATAATTTTACATACATATACCTATTTGTCTCTAATGGTAGCCATTTCTAGGGCAGGGTCAGGGGAGGGAAGAAAAAATTTACATGATAAGTTTATTATATATTTAAAAGGAATAGCAAGTTGTACATAATAAATTTACAATTTCATGTGCAGTCATCTTTTTTATTATGCTGTTATAGAAATGTGTTTTATTCCATAAATTATAAATAAAATAAATTTTTAAAAAAGAATCTATTTACATGAATGACTGGTAGTTTTTGTTGCATGTTATGCTACAATCAAGACAAAAGATACTAGAAGTTAGAGATGAAAGGGAACTTAGAAATTCTCTAATCAACTACCTCAATTTATGGATGAAGAAACTGAAGTATTAGTTATATCACTATTCCATTTCATTCTTTTCTTCTGGTCAATTTTGGGATCAATCAAACATCTTCTTTTCCCTCTCTCAGTCTACTATTCTCTGCAAAGAAAACAAGCCTTTTCAATTTTACTCTTTAATTCTGACAACATCCTTATACAGGGAATAATCTAATAAAAGCAGCTTGTATAGAGTTGTTTTCAGTTTACAAAGTGCTTTCCTCACAACAACCTCATGATGAGGTAACTGAGACTCAGATTTGGTTTGCTCTGCTCAGCTTCAGAACAGAGAGTGGTGGGGAAAAGCTTAAAAGAGCCAGATTAGAGAGCAATGAAGAAAAAAACACCTTCCAAAAACTCAGAGCTATCCAAGGGTGGAGAGGAGGGGAGGGAAGATAAATTTTGATGACCTGAAGCTGCCCAGTTAACTTGGAGTTTACTGACTAGATTCCTTCCTTCCTTTTTCTTCCTTCACTCTTTTCTTCCTTCCTTCCTTCCTTCCTTCCTTCCTTCCTTCCTTCCTTCCTTCCTTCCTTCCTTCCTTCCTTTCCTCCCTCCCTCCCTCCCTCCTTCCTTCCTTCTTTCTTTCTTTCTTTCTTTCTTTCTTTCTTTCTTTCTTTCTTTCTTTTGTCTGTTATTTTCTAGACAAAACCTTTAACCCATTTCACTCTGGAGCTCATATATTGAACCACTATAGGTCTCTACCCAATTTCCAATAAATGGCTGTATTTTGGGCCCTCCTACTCAGAGTAAATGTCAATGATAACTGTTTATCTTTTGACCAACAACCCTGAAAGTCTTTCCCTCCCAGTTTAATTTTTTAAAATTAAAGTGGACATCCCTTGACTCACTTCTTAAAGAGGCCTATTCACTGAATGGGCATTACCTCACTCTAAGTGAGAATGTGAAAAGGCCTTATCCTAAAAGGACCAGGGTCTCCCACTGCATCCTGGAACTTCTCCAGTCATCCTGATGAATATCTGGCCACTGGACCCACATGGCTCTGGAGGAGAAAATGAGGCTGATGACCTTGCCCATCGTCCCTCACTCAAATCAAAGTCAAGTGCAAGTCATGTCATCATCTCCTTGATGCCATGGTCCTCTTCAAAAATGAAGGACAAACACAACAGCCTGTCCTGGGGTGCAATGAGCTCCCTGAGAAAGTACTTGTTTTCATCTCCCTGGAAATCTTCAAGAAAGAATAGGCCAGTATTTGTCAGGTGATGTAGTATTGTGCATTGAGATCAGGAAACTCTGGGTTCAAATTTTACAGCCTTGTTTTTTTTTTTTTCTATCTGTAAAACTGTTGTCAGTTATGTCCTCTTTGTGACCCTATGTAGGATTTTCTTGGCAAAGATACTGGAATAGTTCGACATTTCCTTCTGCAGTGGATTAAGACAAACAGAGATTAAATAACTTGACCAGGGTCACTCAGCTAGTAAGTGCCTGAGGTAGGATTTGAACTCAAGTCTTCCTGACTCCATACCCAGTACTCTGTCCACTAAGCCACCTTACTTCCTGCCTCACAGAATTATTGTTAAGGTCAGACAAGATATTGTCTATAAAGCATTTTGCAAATGTTTAATCACTGTTAACCAATCAATAATCAATAACCATTTATTAAATGTCTGAGGCACTGTGTTAAGCACTGGGGATATAAAAAGAGGCAGAAAATAGTCCCTGCCCTCAAGACACTAAGCAGCATATCAGTGCTGGGCATTAGGTTGTAGAGGGCATTCTTGTTGCACTAAAAAGCCTCTGAGGTCCCTTAGAACTTGGAGATTCTGTAACCAAATGAGTTATCCAAGGTCACGTGATTAATAAAAAGCAAAGGCAGATCTTGAGCCCAGGTCTCCTGAATTTAAATCTACTATTCTTTCTATAATACCAGCACTGCTCCTCCTGTTTTGTGATGTGTGTCTGTGGCCTCAGCAAATGAGCATCTGCAAAGTCATGAAACAGGCATACCTCAGTTTCCCTGTCCTAAAGTTCTTCCCTTTCTTTATTTCCTTTATCAGTGACCAGCGGTTTCATGAATTCTACCCCAGGTAGCACTTGCAAGTATTATTAGTCATTTACATGTTAGTATGGATGGGAATGATCTATAAACAGACTTCTAGGAGTAGAGGCCCATGACCAACTCTCCTGCGCTCACATCAGCACCATATAGTTTAGATCTGAACTGTTTCCTATGTTTTAGTTTTCTCTGTTGAACTAGGTTTTAACCTCCTCCAGGACAGAAATTAGATCTTATGCCTTCTCTTGTATTCCCTACAGCTTCTCTCACAGTGTGGGGGCACACAATAAGTGCTTCCTAAATACTGGATGATTGAGAAGACCCTTGAGAATTCAAGAGAAACCCCAAACCAGTGTGCTTCCTCTTGTTGCCTTAGTTACTATGATCACTGAAAGATGAGGAGAATCTTTCAGCAGTCAGACACATATCTGACAATTCCAAAAATACTTCCCTTCAGTCATCTATATTTCAAAGTGCTGGGATTTTTTTCCCTTGATAAGTTTTTATATTCTTAAAAAGTGAACCAAATAACTATGTTTTTGAAAGAGGTCAGTCAGTCATTTCAATGGCAGGAGGACAGAGGTGTACCATATAGGAAAATAAAACCAAAAGAAAGAATACCAAAGCATACCAGCAAACTCTATGTCTACCTGGTAAAAACTCGTGTTCCCTAAGTGTGGCCTTAGAAATATTCAGACAAACTCTGGGATTTCACAGGTTTTTCTTTGTTCTGCTTCACCATCTCCATTCAAATTTCTCCTCAATGTTATACATTTTCAGTTGCTACTTTTGCATATGTTCTTATAGAATCTCCTTTGTAGCTCCCTGAGGCCACAGGCAACACCAGAGAATACATCAAAGTGTATTATAATAGCATCTATAGAGAACTTTACATACATCATCTCTTTTTTTGTCCTTACCAAACGTCCTGTAAGGAAGTTATTATAGACATTATGCCCATTTTATAGATGAGGAAAATGAGGTTCAGAAGTCAGGTTACTTGACATTAAGCTATTAAGCATTACAGGCAGAATTCAGACCCAAGTTCTCCTCACCATAAGTCTAGCCCTCTTTCTACCGGACCATGCTTTTTTCCTTTGTATACACTGTACTTTAATGTAGATTCCATGTTCTTCAAAGACAGGTAACAGTGGAGAGAACCCTAGAGAAGAAATGAGAAAAACCAGTTCCTAGTGCCTGTTCAGCTAGCTATGTGACCTTGTTGGACAATTCATTTGAAAAGCAAGGGTTGAAGTTGGCTTCTAAGGTCCCTTCATCCTCTCCCAGTCTGACACTTAGAATATTAGGATTGGGGCAATTAGGTGGCACAGTGAATAGAGCACCGGTTCTGGAGTCAGGAATATCTAGCCATTGGACCCAGATGGCTCTGGAGGAGAAAGTGAGGCTACTGACCTTGCCCAATCCTCCCTCACTCAAATCAAAGTCAATTGCAAGTTATGTCATCATCTCCTTGATGCCATGGTCCTCTTTGAAAACGAAGTTCAAATCCAGCCTCAGACACTTAACACTTACTAGCCGTGTGACCTTGGGCAAGTCACTTAACCTCAATTGCCCTGCCTTCCCCCCTGCTAAAAAAGAAAGAAAGAGTATTAGGATCTATCACAAACATCTATTGTACTCTGAAATGATAGTTTTCTAAAAATTACTTTTATGCATTCCTCTTCAGGTTTCACTCAGGAATTTCTCTGCCATGCCTTCAGAAACCTCTTCAACCTGCAAGCTCATTAAAACCCTCAAATTCAAATGTTGGAAGTAGCCTCTGCCTCTGCTTGCTGCCTCTCCCTCTGATTGGAGGATAGAAAACTCCTCCCAGGCTTGCTATGTCTTCTTCCTTCCTAGGCTGCGCTCTGGTCTTTATTTACCATGCCCTGGCTCCTGGTACCTTCCATCTTCCCCATCCCATCTTTTGGCTTCCTTCACATGTTGTCCTATAGGCAGAGACTGTCTTTCTGCATATATTTGTATTCCCAATGCTTAGCACAGTGCCTGACACATAGCAAAGACTTAATAAATGCTTTTTGACTGAAGAAAAAAACAACAAAACTTTCTATATTTGTTCAAAATTCTTTTTTATACATGGAAAATGAATCCATTTAAATTCTGATAGGTATAATATTGCAGCACTTCTTAAACTGTGGGTTTCACCCCCACATGGGGTTGAGTAACAGAATGTAGATGTCTCAAAAAACTGGCAACAGTAAAAAGTTTCTGAATGCTCGATGACCAAAAATTAATTCAAAATCAAACATGTAATCAATTTGAGGTGTTTCTGGCAGGGCTTACCCATGTGACATCATGCAACTTCACTACAGCCTTGCTTCTGCACACAAATCATTCGCACTTTGCATGGTGCATACTGTCATACCACACAATGCTAGAAATGCAGAGGCTCAGATTTGAGACTATTGTATGTTATGAATTGCAGTGTTTTAATTGTAGCTACAATGTTTTCTGTTCCTGCAGAAACATAATAGTTTAATTATAGAAAACAAAGACTTTTAATATTTTCCTATCATCCTTCTTCAGCATGTAAGTATTAAATTAGTATATTTTTGGATTGTATTGTATCAGAATATTTGATTTTTAAAATTGCTACTATCTCCTTTTTTTTAATGGAAATATGTGTTTAACTGCAGCAAGTAAAGACAAACACCCTTTAATAATATTTCTCAACCCTCACTGCTCTATGTGTATGTTAGTGTGAACATCAATTTTTTAAATTAAGCACAAACAAATGTAATTTTATAAGCTAAAGCTAGTATTTATTTGAGAAATTATTAGCAATATTTATTTATATTTTAGTGCAAAGATGTTTTTCAGTTATAGATAAGTAGCTAAATTTAGACAGAAGAGGTAAAAATGACAATGTGGTAGAGTCTTCACTACCAGGTTGTAGTACATCTAAAATTGACAAGAAAAAGAAAACATGTCAAATCACTTTTGCAAGATGGATTTACTTCTAATAATGATGATGGTGTGGAAAAACCTCTTTGTTTAATTTGTAATGCAGTTTTGGCTGCAGCGAACATGAAACCAGTCAAACTAAAATGACGTCTTTCTATGCAGTATATTGCAATAAACCAAAGAAATATTTACAACAACTTCTTTATAACAACTTATAAAATCTTCAAATAAAGAAAAACAACATTTTGAGAAAGCTGTTAGTGTCAACAAAAGTATTTACTTATATCTTACAAAATTTCTTATTTAATCGCAAAAGCTAAAAAGCCCTAACAAGATAGGAGATCGAGTGTTATCTGCTGCTATTAAAATGTCAGAAATAGTTCACTGGGAAAAAGTATGGGGATGAAATTCATAAAATTCCTCGATCAAATGATACTATTTCCAAAGAATTTCTGAAATTAAGAATGACCAATTCCATCAGCTTATTACTGGGCTTAAGGGCAGCCTAGAGTTTGCAATTCATTTAGATGGACCAACTGATATTTTTAACATGGCACAGTTATTATTTTATATAAGATATGTTTGTGAAGGAAGCATACTTGAGGAATTGTTTTGTCACCCTTTAGAAGGGCACACAATATAGGTAGATATATTTTATCTTAAAGTTGATGAATTTTTTACAATGAAGGTTTACAGTGGAAAAGTTGCACTGGGAGTACGCACAGATGGTGCTGGATCAATGATAGATGAGAATGTTAGATTTGGAGCAAACTAAAGCTGGTATCAATGAACATATCACTTTTACTCACTGAGTGATCCATCAGGAGTCACTCATAGCCAAAAAATATCACCAGAGTTAGATGTGTGCTTCTCAATATTATTAATAATCATTGGCTTCATTAACAGTCATTTTTTACAGACCTTTGGAAAGACATGGACTCCAATTACAAAAGTTTATTACTACATGCAAAGGTAAAGTGGTTCTCAAGAGGGAGAAGTGTAAGCAGATTATTGAAATTGAAAGATGAAATTGTTACAGTTTTGACTGAGCATAAATCCAATTTTGTTAATTTTTTATAATGACAGACTTTTAAAACTGTGTTATTTGTTGGATTTTTTTTTAAAAAAAACTCAATGATTTAAACATGTTGCTTCAAGGAAAAAAATTGTAACATTTATACTAGAAGATAAAATTAAAAGTTTTACTAAAAAGGTTATGGAAGAATATGGAAGAATAGGGTAGAAAATGGTGCTTTAGAAATGTTTACAGCTACAGATGATTTTATAACTGAAAATTTTATAACTGAAATTTTATAACTGAAAATAACCTTCCCAAAGATTTAATTATAAGTTATAATTGATCATCTGAAGTGCCTGGAGACACAGTTTCAGAAATAGTTCCCTTCAAATTTTGATTCTAAGAAACTAAGTTGAGTTCATAAATCATATTCAATTGAAATTAAAAAAAATTAATCACATGCCATTAAAAGGTCAAGAAGAATTTGCCATGTTATCAAGCAATACAGGTTTAAAAACTGAGTTTCTTAAAAAAAATTTTTTTTAATGAATTTTGACTTCGAAATAGGATAGAATTTCCAACAACTTCTGAAATGGCCCTAAATATACTTCTACCATTTTGTGCTATATGTTATGTGAAGTGGTGTTCTCAGCATTGATGATTATAAAATCAAAATATCGATCAACTCTGGAAAATGTTGAAGATGCTCTACATCCTGCAGTATCAAATATTCCTCCAAGATTCAATTCTTTATGTAAAAATAAACTAAACACATCCATCTTATTAGTATGCAAATTTGTTTCCATCTTTAATAAATGGTAAAATTATATGTATACCAAAGAATTGTTTTTAAAATAAATTTCTTTACGATTTATTATCAGTAAATGTTTGATTTGTATATACCTTGGGTTGCGTAAAAGGAGTCGCAAGTGGAAAAAAGTTTAAGAAACCCGGCAATATTGGATCATTTTCAAAGGTCTTTACATTAGATCTCATATTTTTTGATAGGTACAGGACTCCAGAATCAATGGGTTCCTAAAGATGAGATAAGGATGGAAGTCTTGAGAACTCTCCCAGTCATCAAGCACCTTGCCCATGGAATTGTCCCAGATATTGAACAAAGAGAGTTGTTTATCATATATATTTAGAAATGTAAAATCAGGGATGGCTAGGTGGTGCAGTGAATAGAGTGTTGGCCCTGGAGTCAGAAGGACCTGAGTTTGGATCCGACCTCAGACACTTAACACACACACAAACAAAAACCTAGGCGTGTGACCTTGGGCAAGTTACTTAACCCCAACTGCCCTCCAAAAAAAAAAAATGTAAAATGAAAGGAAGACAACATCCTTCCTGATGTTCCTGAGACAGAAAAATGACCAAAGGCGAATTAATGAAAAACCACATTGTAAGTCAGCAGAAGAGAAATATACTTAGAGAGTGGTAACGTCCAGGACCTTTCTGTGACCTATGGGACAAAGTTTAAGTTGCTTTATCTAGCACTTAAAGCCCTCCCCAACTTGGTGCCATCTTATCTTTCCATCCTCACCTCATATAATTCATAAAATGCTGTCTTTTTACTTTCCTCAAGGCTAGGTAGCATGGCTTCTCTAAACTATATCTAGCCTGCATCTAGCTCAATGTTCCACATACTGTAGGACTTCTATATACATTTGTTGAATGAATAAATATTTAAAGCAAATACAGAGAATTATGAAAGTTCATACCCCTGAATGCAGAGGAGTTCCTATACCTCCTACTCTTCTTCTTTTCCTATGTCCTATAGCCTATTGAAAAGGTATTTAAATACCCTTAAAGTTCATGGTGTTTCAACTGAAAAAACTTCTCCAACATCAGCTTTCAAAATCATTAAAGATTGTCCTAGTACTTACAGGATATAGAAGACATTTCACAAAAGAAGCATACAGATCAATCAATCAACAGCCATTTATTTAGTGCCTACTATGTGTCAAGCATTGTTCTTGGAGTTGGAGATACAACAATAGCTAACATTTATATAATGCTTTAAAGTGTGCAAAATGCTTTACAAATATTGTCTCCTTTTAAATTCACAACAGCCCTGTGAAGTGGTTATTATTATTCTAAAGATGAGGAAATTGAAGCTGAGAGAAATTTAAAAATTTTCCTAGGTTCACACAGCTAGTGTTTGAGGCTATGGTCCAGTATTCTTTTCACTCTACCACCTAGCTGCCTACAAAGGAAAATCTAAAAAATAAAATTCAACATCCCCTGCCCTCAAGCAGCTTACATTTGATTGAGGGAGATGACATGTACATTTAAGCATGTATACATATAGATGCATGAACACACACACACACACATATAGTTTAAGGAGGAAGGATTCTAGTAGTTGGAGGAATCAGGAAAGGCTTCATATAGAAGGGAATGCTTTGAACTAACACTTGAAGACTATTCTCTTGAAGTCTGCCTCTCACTTGTCAGCCCTTGGTAATCTGGTTTCCAGCCTCATCGCTCAACTGAACCTGCTTTCTCCAAAGTTATCGGTGTTCTTCTAATGGCCAAATCCAACGGTCTTTTTTCATTTCTTACTCTGCTTGACTTCTCTGCAACACTTAACACTTAGCCACCATCCCCTCTTGGATGTTGTCTCTTCTCTGATTTTTCATGACACTACACGTTCCTGGTTTTTCTCTTGCCTTTTAATTGCTTCTCACTTTCCTTTGCTGCCACATCATGGTAGCTGTGGATGCCTCAACTGTGGATGTGCCTCAATGTGCACTCTCCTCTCCCTGCCTTCTCTTAGTTATTTCATCATTTTCCCCATGCGTTCAATTCTCATCTCTATGCAGATGATTACCAGACCTATATACACAGCCCTGCTCTCTCTTGTCAGTTCTGGTCCTACATTACCAACTAGGTATCAGTCATTTTCAGCACATGTGCCTCAAAGACAAGTCAAACTCACAGTGCTCAAAATAAAACTCACTGTCTTTCTCCCCTCCCTCATACCTTACCTTATATGAATGTTCTCATTTCTGTTGATGGTATGACCATTCTTCTAGTTTTCCAAATTCCAACGTCAGCATTATTCTCACTCCTCACTCTCCTTCACTCCACAAATAGCCCCAGGAGTAGAGGATTCAGTTCTTTACCTGCCTCAGCATTTGTTCTTTCATTTTAGATAGAAGAATGGAAGGCTACAACCTTATGAGTTTCAAAAGGTCAGGAGAGTGAAACATTTGGCCACCGGGGCTTCTGAGAGTCCAGGAAATGAGCCCATGACGTCTGGCAGTCAGCCCAGATGCCCTGAGTAGCTAAAAGTGACTTTTAGGACCCCGGCCAGCAAGGATTCATCTGATAGTGATGTCATATCTGCATACGAAGTTGGGGAAACCAATACAATACTAGGCAGAAACTAT
This sequence comes from Gymnobelideus leadbeateri, assembly GCA_011680675.1. Taxonomy (NCBI): domain Eukaryota; kingdom Metazoa; phylum Chordata; class Mammalia; order Diprotodontia; family Petauridae; genus Gymnobelideus; species Gymnobelideus leadbeateri. The sequence goes on from WOXC01003866.1 coordinate 94,490, forward strand.
GCTAGGTCTGAGCCCATTAAAATCAAGGCAGGCTAGGACTACTGATTTTACACATTAATAAGCTCTTTGAGATTAAGAGGTAGTCAGAATCTGCATCCCTCTCATAGAGGCAGGAAAGACTAGGTACAAAGAGATATTAAGGTAATTTGACTAAGATAATGGGGCAACAAAAATAGCATCAGCTGACCAATGATGTTTTCCAGACTAAATTTAAATTTCAAAATATTATTTTTCAATTTGACCAAAGTGCTAATAGGTCAGTTTTTCAAAACTTATTGTAAGGATTATCTTTGGAGATTTATTACGTAAAGGATCTATTATTTCTAATGGTTTTGAAACTGCATGATGGGAAGCAATAATGTCATAAATGGGAAGTCTGGACCTCACTTTTGAACTCATCCCATTTTACCTTGTTTATAGTTATCTGTGAGCACAAAACTCAGTGCCACCTCAAAGGTGGACAGGAAGTTATTTTTCATCTTTCTATTCCTGGTGTCTAGCACAATGTAGACATGATGAAATGAAAAATAATAATAATAATTAAAAGAGAAAAATAGTGGTACCATTGAATATAACCGGTACCACACACTTAATTCCACATATGATGCCACAGGCACTGGAAAACACAAATCCCCCTCTCTCATCCCCACCCAGTGACTGTAATAGAATATTATTGTGTTATAGGAACCAATGAATATTATATATACATATATATATAAAGCATGGAAAGATTTATATAAATTTATGCAAAGTAAAATAAGCAGAGCTAGGAAAACAATGGACAAAATGATGACAACAGAGTAAATGAAAAGAACAAGAATCACAAAACAACAGAAAACAGAAGTTGCTAAATTATAAATAATAAATTTGGTCCCAAAGAACACATGTGAGAAGGTATCTTCCTCTTCTCCTTTGCAGAAATTTGTTAGGAGGGAGGAAGGAGGAGGACAAAGAGAAGGGGAAAGGGAGGAATTAGAGAATCCCCAGGTATAGACCATTCCACTAACCAGATTTTTTTTTCAATGCATTGATTGATTTTGCTGAATTTTTCTCTTCTTTCTCTTTTTAATTTACTTTTTTTTATTAGAAGGGATTTTGGAGGGGAGGGATTTGTGGAGAGATCTAGGTCATAAAAAGATAAAATATGTAAATAGAAAAATATATATATATATGCATATATATACATATATATATATATATATATATATATATATATATATATATATAAAGAGTATTGTATCTTGGATTTCCATGTGACATCTTAGAATATCTCACAAATTCCATGATGGACAAGTTAATCATAATGCTTATGGCTTGTTCACCTCTGACCCCAGGCAAATATTTAAAAAAAATTTTTTAAAGCAATTGGGGTTAAGTAACTTTCTCAGGGTTACACAGCTAGTTATTATTTATGTGTGGGTGCTAATTTTCTGAGGCCGGAACCAATCCCAGGTCCTCCCAACTCTGGGGCTGACGCTCTTACTTACTGTGCCACCTAGCCGCCCCGTCAGGCAAATATTAACATGAGCACAGAGATATTCCCTTAGTATTTTTAAAAAACTATTTGTAATTTCATCACTGTGGGTACTCTCTCCCCTTGATAGAGAATGTAACCCCTTTCTTTGTATTCTAGTAGAAGGTTTCATGAGTTGCTGTGGCCAACAAAATTCATTATCTTAGGGATAAGCCTCTGTGACTTTTGCTAGCTCAGTCCCTAAGAAATAGTCCTTCAGTTCTCTACTTAGTGTTTCCAATTGGGTCCTCTCTGCCAAGGCTTATATTATACTATCATTTGAGCCTTTGAGAATTCAACTGAATAAGCATTTATTACACATCTGTTGTTGTTCATCCTTGGTTTTCAGAGAGGACCAATGACATGACAGGGTGATATCTTCACTTGCCTGTGTATTGAATTTAAGTGAGGTAGAGTTGCACAGTCATCAGCCTCACTCTATCTTCTAGAGCCATCAAAGTTCAGTGGCAAGATAAAAGTCAAGACAATTGTCAGTGACCTGGGATGCAGTGGATAACCTTGGCATCTTCAATCCTGACCAAACTCTAAGCATTTCACAGCATCTGCCTCGGCCACCTTCATGGCTGTTGGAGCAGATTGTTCTCATTCACCCATTCCACTAAGGAAAGTCTTCACATGCTTGGAGTAGACAGACATCCCCCTAAGTTACCCATGGATTTGAGGCTTGTTGTTTATCCACAATCCGGTTTAACTCATTGGCTGAGATGGTTTACTGGTGTGTGTCCATTACACGTGCTACAGCTTCTTGAAGCTACAGGTGAGAGTTGGATGTATGAGGTGGACACCAAAAGTGGATGAGCAGCCCTGGAAAGGGCTCAACAAACCCTCGCACCGGAGGTGATAGTCCTCTCTGAACACCCTGTCCACTGGAAGGTAAAGCACAGTTTATGCTAAATGCTGAGGGTTTATTTTTTCCCTTTTGTCTGGACCTTTGATTTTATTGGTTTTTATGGAAATCTTAAGGAAAGCTTATGGAAAGCTCTCTCTACTAATACAGATCTGTACCTGTTCTGTAACCTTCAGTCTTAAAGGCCTTAAATGACTTGCCCAGAGTCACATATCCAATATGTGTAAAAAGTGTAATTTATACTGAGGCCTTCCTGACTTTGATCCTGGTTTTTTGTCCACTACGCCATGCCACTTGTGGTCTAGATGCTGGAGACAGAGAGACAAAAATTAGAATCCTTGCCTTCAAGAAGCTAACTTTATTACAGAGAGGGAAATAAAATGTGTGTGTGTGTGTGTGTGTATGCATAGTACAAGGAAAATTAAGGCTGTAGAAGCACTAATAGCTAGAGTGGAACAGGAAAGGCACCAATAAGTATTTATTAAGCACCTGTCTTGCAGTGCGCTATAAAAGGCAAAGAAAATAGTCTCTGCCCTCAAGAAGTTTACACTCTAACATGGGAGACAATAAGTAAATAACCATGCACGAACAAAAAGTAGATAGAAGGTAAGCAGAGAAGGAAAGGCATGAGTAGCTGGTAGAATGTGGGAAAGGCCTCTTTCAGAAGGTGAGATCTGAGCTGAGTATTAAAGGAAGATTTTGCAGAGGATGTGGACTCGAGCTAAGCATCGAAGGAAAACAAGAATTTTAAAATGTCCAGATAAGGACGTGTATTTCTTGCCTAGGGAGCAATGTACACAAATGTGCAGAGGCAGAAGATGGAGAAGAAAATCTGAGGAATAAATAGTCATCCAGTTTAACTGGAACGTGAATCCATGAAGCAGACTAATAAGAAAGAAGGCTGGAGAGTTAGGTGGGAGCTAGATTGGAGAGGGCATTAAATACCAGGCATTTGTGTCCTACCCAACAGGATACAGCTTAGGCTAGTTCTTAGCCTTAATGGTGTCTTAACAATTGAATAACACCCAAGTGTGCCATTAACTTTGAAACAAATGCATACTTTCATTTGAGTGGCTTGGAATGCTTGGCTCTGGAGATAATTCTACCAGGCAGCCAATGTTCTGCAATTTCAGAGCTTATCATATCTTAATGATTTAGATAAATCAAAAAAGAACAGAGGATTAGAGTTTAGGATTTGAGACATCAAAGAAAGAGCTCAAGAAAAGTCAAGGTTTAGATGTTGAATATTGTGCAGGGAATCCATTTTAAGCAAGTTATTAAATGGGAAAAATATAATATTCAGCTCAGAAGGAAATCCAATTTAAAGACTTCAGAGATCTGATATCTTCTTAAAATAGTGCTGGTTACAATGCACTCTCTGACTGAAGAAATATAAATTTATTTGCCTCATGAATCTTGGAATGACAAAGGAAAATGGCAGTTGCCGAAATATAATTTAAGACTATGGAAAAAGTGCGTTGACTTTGGAGTGCAGAAAATATTTTATAGAGAGATGATAGAGGAGACAATTAGAAAGGGCTAAAAAACACATGGATGACTACATGGAATAATTGCTAGTGTTGGGAGTCAGAGCTACAAAAATATGCTAAATAATTTTAGAGGTAAAATATGATCATGTGTTTAATACACAAAAGATGGCTCTATACAACACGTCGTTCCCATATCTCCATTTACAGTGTAAAAGAGTTCAAGCTGTTAATAGCAGAGATTTCTACCTTTGGGCTTTTAAACCAAGTTGAAACCAATCAGTGTCTCTCTTTTTGGTCTTAAAATAAGATCAAACAAAGAAAAATTCCCTTGCCAGTATTTAAACCCTCTGCCTCTGTCCAGATGATTCCTATAATCCAGCCAGGCCAAACACCTCAACCCACTGTTCCTGCTGCTGCAGCTCTGTGTGTGTGTGTGTGTGCAGCGCGATATCCTTTGATTACAGTTAATGGCCTCAAGCTGTGCCAGCACCCTACTCACCTTAACTCTTCTCTGTCCAGCTTCACTCCTGCTTGCTATTATTGAAACTATAGGTTTTTGTGAATCATTCTATGTTAGGATCTGGGTAAGGAGGTAAATATTATTTAACATCAAATTGGTGGATGGCAATCTTCCCCCATAACCAAAGTTTATATACTTCAAAACAATTGTTCCATGATTTCAGTGATATGAGTATTCTCTTCAATAGTATAGATTTAGATCCATCCACATGGTGATTTCTTATCCTGTACAATTGCAGTCCACATTCTTCTTTTAATTCTCCATAGGTGAACTACCTAAAGTTCCACCCAGTGTCTTCTATGTCTTTTTTTAATAACATTATTTTTCACAATTACATAAAAAACAATTTAACATTTATTTTCAAAAACTTTAAGTTACAGATTCCCTCTCTCCCTCCCTTCCCTCTCCCCCTCTGAGATGATAAGCAATTCAATATAGGTTATGCATGTGCAATCACACAAAACATATTTCCATATTAGTCATATTGTGAAAGCAAACACCAAAAAGAAAAAGAAAACATACATACACAAGATAAAGTGAAAATAGTACACGTTGATCTTCATTCAGACTTCAACACTTCTTTCTCTGGAGGTGGATAGCATGAGTCCTTTGGAATTGTCTTAGATCATTGTACTACTGAGAATAGCTGGTTCATTCACAGTAAATCATCACACAATATTGTTATTACCGTGTACAATGTCCTTGTGGTTCTGGTTACTTCACTCTGCATCAGTTCATGTAAGTCTTTCCAAGTTTTTCTGAAATCATTCTGCTTGTCATTTCTTATAGCACAAAAGTATTCCATTACAATAACATGCCACAACTTTTCCAGTCATTCCCCCAACAGATGACATCCCCTCCACTTTGAATTCTTTACCACCACCAAAAAAAATTCTGCTGTAAATATTTTTGTACAAACAGGTCATTCCCTCCCCTACCTTTAAAAAAAAATCTCTTTGAGATACAGACCTAGTATTGGTATTGATGAATCAAAGAGTGTGCACAGTTTGATTGCTATTTGGGCATAGTTCCAGATTGCTCTCTAGAATAGTCGGATTCTATGTCTTTTAATTTTGTGACCAGTTGGGCATTAAGGCTGTTTGTTCACCTGTCATACTTCTCTAATTTCAGCTCCTCTTCCTATCCTACATGTACTAGGTATTGTCTTTTAATCTTCTTCCTGTGCGTTTGTCATTGTTTTCAATTTGTGAAGCCATCCTATCCCTAACACATGTCTCTTTGTTCTCCTAGGGCTACCTACAATTTTAATTTTTCTGAGAACCCATATCCCATGATTTGCAGGCTTATAGCACTATGAGAAGAATGTTGGTGTTAAAAAGATGGAGTTTCTTTGTTTTAAGAAATTGCTTGGAATTATTGTAAGCACAATAGAATTTCTTCAATGCAATCTAGACTGCTCTCTCTTGCTAATTCAATTTTGAGTTCCATCTTTAATGTCTATTTAAGATGTAAGTACCAATGGAATAACTCAGTGTTTTATAATTTCATGTCATATTGAAAACAATATGCATTTTTCATCCATTTTTTTCTGTGTGGATTGTTAAAGTGATATATGTATATATACATATATATACATGTATGTGTGTATATATGTGTATATATATATGCATATATATATGCATATATATGCTTGGTTGCCTTCATTAGAATGCCTGTAAATAGGAACAACTGGAGGACCTTACCGTATATAGAGCGGGAATAGTTATTCCATTAGGACTCCATATGCACCATCTTCCATTCTAGTGGGAAATAACTTTTGAACATGTTGTCTCCCTGTTTTGTGTCTCATTTGATTTTGATACTCCGAGTATTGTTGAACAGAGTTATCTCTGTGACTGCATCATGTAATAACAATGGATGGTATATTAAGCACTTTAAAGTCTACAAGGTCCTTTACATATGTTAATCTCATTTGATTCTCACAATAACCGTACAAGATAAGTATAACAATTTTATGCTTATAATGTAGTATCAAGGAAATGTGTATGATCTTAATGTAATATTGTTCTTAATGTTCTCCTGGAACTGGGACAGAGGGAGGGAGAGGTAGGTTATTTCCATTAGAGGAAAGGGCCGGTGGTCTGAACCCACGAAGACCAGGTTCAGTCTTGGGAAAGCCTGACTTCCACAGAAAGGACTTAGCATCTTTTCCTGATATTCTGGCTCTTCACAAACCTACACCAGAGCTCTGGGGAAGATTGCCTAATGCTTTAATTTAGCTCATGTCTATAGTCTCCTCCCAAAAGGAAGAGTAAAAGGTACCCAATGTACAATATAAATCAGGTATAGAACAATCATTTATCTCCTCCACAGATAAAGGATAAATACTAAACACACACACACACACAAACACACAAATGTGTGTTGACAGAAAAATTTAAGCTATAGCAATAACATAACTACCATAATACTCTCCCAGGAGACTGATACTTAAAACATCAAGCATGATGCCATTTGTTTAGAAATCATCATTGCACATTTTGCCTCAGTTCTTCACTACTGAACAACTTCCTTATGGTCCATGACTTCTAGAAAGCCAGGCTAGGAGTAGATGAACAGTTCCTATAGGTAAATGAAAATACTCTCTAAGAGTGCTAGAGATCTGTCAGTCAGCTTCAATTGAGAAACACAGGAACTCTGCCTCTCAAGTTGTCAAGGCTGCTTCCAAAACTGGAAATATCCATCTCAGGATCAACGATGGCCTTTGCTCAGTGAAGAAACAAAGCAACAAAGGCAACCAGAGGTTCAAGGATCAAAATGACTGCTCAACAAAGGAGTTTTTATTTTATCTCTTGGAGGTAGGGAATCACTGTTGGTTTTTGAGGAGTGATATATCCAGCCCTGTGACTTAGTAGTAATATTTTGGTAGCTTTGAGAAGGATGTATTGCATTCACTAGAAGCAGGGAAACCAATTAGGGGGCTAATACAATAATATAGGCAACTGATGAGGGCCTCAATTAGTATATTAGTATTCATGGAAAGAAGGGTATGAATGTGAGTGTATTGGGAAGGATAATGTCGATTGATCATACTTGAGGAGTGAAGGAGATGGAAGATCCAAAGAAGTTTCCTAAGTTTTAAATTTACATGAGTGATAAAATGGGTCAAGTGAAATTGGGAAATTAGGAGGAAGGTAGGGTTTTGATGATGGTGATTGTATGTGAATCTTTGGAGGACTTTTTAAAGTCATTCACTTTAGAATGGCTGATAAGCTCACACTGTCACCTAATCTCCATCCCTTCTCTTCTTTTGTGTTGGAGGAGATAGAAGTTCTCTATATTGTGATGAATTTAGTTTGGTGAATACTATGTAGTATCAGAGTATGTTTTACAAATGTATACTTTGCAAACCATTACCCTTTCTAAAACTAGATGGTGGAGTAGATAGACTGCTGGACAGAGTCAGGAAGACCTGAGTTCAAATCCAGCCCCAGACACTTAATACCTATGTGAATCTGGTCATTTGGCCTCTGTCCACTTTAGTTTCATCATCTGTGTGTACTCACCTCCTAGGATGGTCAAAATAAAACTAAATCATATTTGCAAATGTTAGCATGTTTAATCTTATTATTACTAATGCAAAAATAGGTGCTGGGAATTGAATTGGGTTTAAGATATAAATTGCTGATCAGTGTCATGTATGGAAACATCTGTAGCTTTCTCTGACACTATATGGAGATTTACTGACCCTCTGCCACTAAATGACAAACAGAATATGTAACTGATGCTCCTTTGTGTAGTCATATTGCTAACAAATTCTTTGGAAACAGAAGGACCAAAAGGAAAGTCAAAGGAGGAAAAGGGAGATCCTCACCAGCATGGTGAGAGATCTCAAGACCGTGATATAAGAAGATTAACTGGAAGAAGTGGGGGTCCTGGAGAAGTCTTGGACTTTGGGGGTGGGGTGGTATATCATAGCTATTTTCAAATATCTAAAGAGTCATCATGTTTAACCTTGGGCAAGTTACTTAACCCCAATTGCCCTAAAGGGGCGGCTAGGTGGCGCAGTGAGTAAGAGCGCCGGCCTCGGAGTTGGGATGACCCGAGATCAGATCCGGCCTCAGAAAATGAGCACCCACGCATAAATAATGACTAGCCGTGTAACCTTGAGCAAGTTACTTAACCCCAATTGCTTTAAAAAAAAAAAAAGAGTCATCATGTTAAAAAAAAAAAGGATTTCGTATGTTTTTCTTGGCTCTCAATAGATACAAGTTGCAGAGAAGTAAGGAAAAACTTTCCAAATGATGAAGTTATTTTCATATGGAATAGGCTACTTTTCAATGCAGTAAGTTTATGAGGTCATTGTTTCTCCAGAGTAGGAGAATGTTATCCAGGAGTGGGTAAAAAGATTCATGGATTTGGGGGTGGAGGTGTGGGGCAAGGCAAGAGGGAGGGAATATCAGAGCTTCTATTTCTTTTTCAAATAAAAATAAGAAAAATTAAGGTTTATTAATATTTTACATACTGATTGTCATACATGATCTCACTCATTCTATAGGTCAGATTTAATAGTAGCCATATCTACCCTTCCAGGGACTACAAAACTTGGGGGAAAATGAGATATAATGCATTGCAATTCCTTAGCAGCTCATAGTGGGAGCTAAGAAGAGAGAAGATTTGTTCTATAAGCAGGAAACTTTAGGCACTCTCCAGATGCCTTACCCACCTGGCAGACCACTATTGGAGATGGTTCAAACAAGTTAGTGATGCTAGCCCCAGCTTCTTAATAAGCAGAAGAGCTTGGCCTTAGCATACCTGAAGCAAGTCCCATCTTGAACCCCATATAGAGCACCCCTTCTCTCTTTTCTTATTCCCATTTTCACCCCCCACCTATTTAGCACAGTACTGAAGGGCAAGGTAGAGCTGGGTGGGGCTCCAGATACTTACGTCCATACAACCCATGAGGGAGGCTAGAGGCATAATAAATCCTTCCATAAGTAAGAATGGATGTGAGATTGATTTGCAGCAGTAAAGTACTAAGAAATTGAGCTTCATTTATGAAGAGAAGGGGCTAGTAAAAGTTCAGGATGTGAGATGAAGTGTGACACCCTTGTTTTCCAGGTCACCAAGAGATCCTCTTCCCTCTTCCCCCATCTTTCTTCTTCCTACATTATGCCCACTCTAATGAACTTTACATATTTAGAAAGTTGGGCCTGGTGGTTTTTGAAACAGGAAGGGACTCCTAGGATGGCCATAAAATGCAGTTGTTTTTTGTTCCCTATGGGTGCTTAGAGGGTAAGGTATGCTAGTGGAATAGTCATTAACATTGGTGGAATGAAAGACATAAAATTCAGGAAGTGGAAACTGTATGGAGCAGAATCAGATTAAGGACTCCCTCCTTCCCCTCATTTAATACTGCTGGGTGATCTCCCACTGGACTGTCCTTTGCAAATACGGTAGAAACTGATTAATTTTTAGTGTTCACAGTCACATGTCAATTCAATTCAACAACTGAATTAAACCCTTTCTACTTACTGTACTAAATAGCACAGTGAATAGAGTGCTGGGTCTGGAGTCAGGAGGACCTGAGTTCTCTAATCCAGTCTCAGACTAGCTGAATGTCCTTGGACAAGTCACTTAACCCTGTTTGCTTTAGTTTCCTCATCTGTAAAATGAGCTAGAGATGGAAATGGCAAACCATGCCAGTATCTTTGCAGAGGAAAACACCAAATGGGTGTCATGAAGAGTCAGACACAGCTAAACGACTAAAACACAACAAAAAATTACTATACAAGGAGGTTACAAAGAGAAATGCAAAGTGGTGCCTGTCCTCAGGGAACTTGCCTGGGTTAAAATTCTCCTTAATGGTGGGGAGAATTATTACTAAAAGATCTACCCCTCCCCCCACCATGTAGACCCAATAAGGAGATTGTTATGCAAATATACAGGCAAAAACCCCAGCTTACGGAGACATAAGTAAATATTAAAAAATATAAAATAAATGCAAAGTAAATGGGGGGGCAGAAATGTAGCTAGAGGCAAACTAACAACTGGGGGAATCTGAAAAAAAAAAACAAAACAAGACAACTTTTTATAGAATGTGATACTTCCAGGAATTGAACATATTTTTCTGAGTTGTAAGTTTTTTTCAGGATTATTGAGGAACATTTCTGAGTATAATGAGATGGAGATTAAAACAATACTTTTTCACCCACAAATCACTCTACCATCTTTAAAATATGCTATTTTGTGCATTCTAGCAATTAGAGTCTGTAAATTCTTCTTATCTCAGCTATGTGAGCCATTAAAATCAAGCAAGGAAATAAACAACTTAGCACCATACCTTTGAAGTGTTGTATCACAAAGTGCTAAATCAAGATTTCCAAAAATAATTAATCATATCCAGTCATTAGGTTCTCATTAAGATATTATTATTAATAATTTTAGCGAGAGCAAATAGGTTTTAAAAATCTATTTTAGAACATTGTTTACTTTCTCTTTATCTCTTCTTTGCTCATTTCTTTTTGGGTATGTTTTATAATACACATGATCTTTTAATACAGTAGTACACATATCTCATTTATAAATAAACATGAATGATGTAAAATTCAGAAAGTGGAAATGGCACAAAGAATGTAGATTAAAGTAGTTTTTTGCTTATTTAGCACTATTGGTGTGATCTCTTACAGTTTTGTCCTTTACAAACAAGGTAAAAACTCATCTTTCCTTGGTGTTTACAGGCACTTATTTAAGAGTAGTTCATAATAGAGAAAGAGATATATAAATAAATCATGTGTATATATATATATATATATATATATATATATATATATATATATATATATTTGGTGTTGCATTGCAAACTTTTTCTGCTATGTACGCACAGTCAAAAAATTACAGAGATTTGAGATCACTAGAGATCTAATGATTTATTGCTTTTCTAGTATATAGTAGAGGGCTTTCTGAGCAAGGGACAGCTTGAATTCAATAGTCCCAGAGTTGTCCTCTACTCTGAGATTCTGTTATTTTGTGAAGAAAATTTCTTTCTATAAAAAGGGAATAGAATTGGTCTATCGCTGCATGGTATTTTTTTTCGAGGTCAAATCTAGTGCTGGGGAGAAAAATCTACATACCAGTTACATGACTGAAGCATCTTTGATTATTAAAGTAGAAAGGACTGGGACCATCTTGGAGATTATGATTAATAAAAAAGGGAAAGCTTAGCATATTGTGATGTGCGCCTTAGATGTTGGACCAGTGATTTCAAAGAGTTCAGAGAAAAGGATAGGCAAGGTTCCATGGTTTATGATTTAATAACACAAGTCAACTAAAAAAATATATGATGCTCTCAGGAATGAAATTCTGAGAACATAAATTGTTTCAATGAGGAAGAGAAAGTGGAACTTGTTGTAGGTTCATGGTTTACTCATCAACCATTTTAGATTTTTAAGACCTGGTTCAGAAAATGGAATTCACAGCAAGTAATTGAAGATAATTGGGATTCAGAACAGACTTATAATGAATACTATAGACAACCAAAAGGGATTCTAAACTATATAGGAATAACACAAAATTCAAATAAGAGATAGAATAGATGCTTAAATAGGACTGATGATAAAGTATGTTAGAAAAAAGACAGAACTACTTAGCTCCTCTTTCGGTGCTATTTTCTTTTTTTTTCCCTTTAAACAAATGCTTTATTAACTTCTGTTTTACATCATTCATTTCCACCAGATTTTGAGTTACAATCATTTCCCCTCCCTGTTTATCCCCTACCCGCCCTCCCAGAATAGCAGTCCCACAAGATATCGCTTCCTCCAATCTGCTCTCTCCCATACCTTCTCCCATACCCCCTTCGACTTTTCCATTGGAGGAAGGTGAATCTTTGTGTCCCAATGCCTGCACATCTTATCTCCCAATTACAAGCAAAAGAGTATTAATAATAGTATTTATATATATTTGAAACATTTAATGTTAAGACCTCGAATTTCAGATCCATTTCCTTCCTCCCTTGTCACCCATTCCCTCTGGGGAGATAAGTAATTCAGTATATGTTGTACATATCTAGCTATGCAAAACATTATCATAGTAGATATAATGTACAAGGCTGCTTATAATTCCCTCCCACTCATCCCACCCCCCACCTGGTCCATTCCCTACATGATCCTGTCCCTCTTCTATAGGGGGTACTTCCAACCTCCCCTCCCCCCAAGGATGCCCTCCCATCCATCATTCCTCCACTCATCCCCCTTCCCCCTATTCTGCTGCAGGTTGAGATATCCCATTTAGTATGTATGTCATTCTCACCCTGAACCAAATTCAATGAGAATGTGGTTTTGCCTTTTTGCCTTCCTATTCTCCCCCTCCCTTGCAACCACTTCCCCTTGCTTCTTCCACATGAGATAGTTTACCCTACCCTGTCTCTCCCCATCTCCTCTTGCCACTTTCCTCTCTCACCTCATATTTTCACCCCTTGAGTATCCTCCCTTCCCAACAAATTCAACCTATGCCCTCTATCCATATATAATTGTAACCATATACACACACATTCACATATGTATTCATATGACCACACACCCTTCTTCCATTATTCTCATACTGAGAAAGGTTTCCTTAGTCACAGTAATTGTTTTTCCATATAGGAATGTAAATAGTTCAACTTTGATAAGTTCCTTCTGATTTCTTTTCCCTGATTACCTTCTCAGGCACTTGCTTCTTGTGTCTGGATGTCAAATTTTCTATTCAATTCTGGTTTTTTCCTCAAGAATGCTTGAATGTCCTCTATTCCACTGAATGACCATATTTTCCCCTGAAACAAAATACTCAGTTTTGCTGGGTAGGTGACCCTTGGGTTCATTCCCAGTTCTTTTGCCCTCTGGAATATCATATTCCATGCCCTTCAATCCCTCAGTGTAGAAGCTGCCAGGTCCTGGGCTATTCTGATTGTGTTTCCACAATATTGAAATTGTTTCTTCCTGGCTGCTTGTAGTATTTTCTCCTTGATCTGGGGATTCTGGAACCTGGCTATAATATTCCTGGGAGTTTTCTTTTTGGGATCTTTTTCAGGAGGTGATCGGTGGATTCTTTCAACCTCTATTTTGCCCTCTGGATCTAGAACATCAGGGCAATTTTCCTTGAGAATTTCTTGGAGGGTGATTTCTAGGTTCTTTCTTTGATCATGGCTTTCAGGTAGTCCAATAATTTTTAAATTGTCTCTCCTGGATCTATTTTCCAGGTCAGTGGTTTTTCCCATGAGATATTTCACATTGCCTTCTAATCTTTCATTTGTTTGGATCTGCTTAACAGCATCTTGATTTCTCATAAAGTCACTAGCTTCCTTTTGCTCCAGTCTAACTCTGAAGGAATGATTCTCCTCAGTGAACTTTTGAGATTCTTTTTCCGTCTGGCAAATTTGACTTTTTAAGGCATTCTTCTCCTCATTGCCCTTTTGGGCCTCCTTTGCCATTTGAGTTAGTCTATTTTTTAAGGTGTTGTTTTCCTCAGTCAGGCTGTTGACCCTCATTTCATACTTTTCCTGCATCCTTCTCATTTCTCTTTCCAATTTTTCCTCCACTTCTCTTATTTGATTTTTAAAGTCCTTCTTAAGGTCCTCTATGGCCTGCAACCCGCTCATGTTTTCCCCTGGGGCTTTTGGAGCAGGACTTCTGACCTCACAGTCCTTTTCCAGCTCTATGCCCCCAAAATAGGAGTCTAGGGTTGCATTTTTCTGTTTCCTTTGCCTTGGCATGTTGCCACTTAATTACTTGACTGTTGGGCTTGTTGCCACACTATGGCTCTGCTGCCAGACCGGAATTTTCATCCAGAATGTGTGGGGGACAGCTTCTGTTTCTGGAAGCTGGAAATCCACCCACGACCTCCACCCCAGATCACAATCCAGATCCAAGGAGGTTAAAGCAAGAGCGCTTACCCCCCAAGACTGATCGCTGGATCTCCCTACAATTAATTGCAGGCCAGGAGCTGGAGCTGCCTCTGAAAACTACAAAATGGCGTGTGTCCTCAGCGGCTTCTAGCCCCCAGGGGAGGAAGCTGATGCATTCCCGAAATACTGGTCCCAAAGTCCATAGGGCACTAACCTCTCACTTTTTCCTAAGCATGTCTATGTTGATAATTCTGGAATCGCCACAGCTGCTGGTGTTCTGGGGTCTCTCCAGCCGGCTGCTGGCCCTGGTGCCCTGGGGCTAAAGCCTTGGCTCACGGGGACCTGGGCTCGGCTCTGCTCCGCTCCCTATGCTCTGCGCTGCAGGGCTGCTGGGCTGTCCTCAGCGGGAGGTTGGCTTCTCTGTGTCTTTCTGTGGGTGCTGGGGCTCCAGAAGTTGTTTAGAGTCCTCTTTTACATAGTTTGGAGGGAATCTGGGGGCAGAGTGGCTTGGATGAGCTGTTTCTACTCCGCCATCTTGGTTCCGCCCCCGGTGCTATTTTCTCTACAGAAGAATGTTCTTGAAAGTAGGAAGGAAAGTGGTTAACAGAGAATTAAAATGTAAAATAAGTCAGGCTATGTTAAGAGAATACTTAGTTTCTCTGAAAGGACTAGAGAAATCAAGTTGAGTTCACTATATTCAATGATATCAAAAGAATTTCAAGATATGCCATACTGCTGAACCACTGTCAATGATCTCTGAAAAAAATCTGGAGAGCAGGACACCACCACAGGACTAGAAGCAGATAAACAGTCATCCCTTTTGTAAAAAGGGTTTAGAAAAGGTGGCCATCATTACCTCTCACCTGAATCCTATCTTTTCAGACAAGGTAACACAGTAATCATAACACTGGACCTGGAGTCAGAAAGATTTGAGTTCACAATCCAACCTTATATACTGACTAGCCTTGTGACCATGGGTAAGTCACTTAATCTGTGTCTGCCTTAGTTTCCTCATCTATAAAGTGGTGGTAATAACATCACCAAACCTCCTAGAGTTTTTATGAGGAACAAGTGAAATAATATTTGTAAAGTTCTTGGCAAATCTTAAATCACTGTATAATTGACCAATTTGACTTTCCTCATTGATGACACTATGTCCTTTCCTTGTGCCTTTGTACAGACTATCTCCAGTGCCTGGAACACAATTCCTTCTTACCTTTTTGTTTTAGAATCCATAGTTCCCTTCAAAGCAGAGCTAAAGTCATCTGAGGCCTTTCTTCAACCCACCCTACCCAAAGCTACTTGTCCCTCTATCCCTTCAATTCCATAGTGTTTATTTTATTTTATTTTATTTTTTGCACTCAAATAGGTACGTGTTCTTTCTCAAAAGAATATAAATTCACCAAGGTCAGGGACCATCTTACTATTTTCTTTTTGTCTTTGTCTTTATTTCCAGTACCGAGACAGTGCTTGGTGCACTGTAAGAGTTTAATAAATACTTGCTGGTTGATTGACTGACTACCTGAATACTTTGGAAATTGATCACTATGAGCCAGCATGTAAGTTCATCAAAAACAAGTTATTCCATACTAGCCTCATTTCCGTTTTTGATAGGATAATTAAACTGGTACATCAGGGGGCTCCTGTAAGCATAAGTTTGAATTGCAGTAAAGAAAAATCTCTCATAGCATATTTGTGTACAAAGTGGACATTCATAGGTGAATTTAGGACTCGCAGCTCAACTAGAACTGAAGAATAATGAGTGATAAATTTATGTCAGTCCAGAAATGGATGTTTGAAGGATTGTATGACTCTGCCCTTAATTTTATTCTGTTCACTGTGGGGTTTTTTGTTGTTTTTTTTTCAGTGATTTGAAAGAATAATTACATGCTTATCAGATTTGTGGATGACATGAAATTGGAAGAGATACCTAACAACACATTGGATGCCAGAATCAGAATCCAAACAGATATTGAGATGCTACAACCCTGGACCAAAAACAATAATCTGAAATATAATAACTATAAATGGATAAATACAAATGTAAATGGAGAAATAGAAATATAAAAACCCTCCTTCTGTGTTAAAAAATTGTACAAGTACAGGAAGAGAGAGATAGGCTTAGATAAAGGTCCATCCATGAAAGACCTGAGGGTTTCAGTGGACTACAAGTTCAGTATAAGACAACAGTGTTACTTATTTGACACTTTTGTGGGTCTATGATCTTTTCAGTGGGGGTAGGCTCTCCATCCCATCCCAAATGTTAACATGGACTATTTGTGCCTGACCTATGGTACAGCTTGTACTGGTCTGACTAGCCACAGTGGGACATACTGTACATTGACCCTGCCATTGTGATGTCATTTTGTTCCTCTTAGCATAAAGACAAAAACAGATGAATGAGGCTCTCTCCTAATGCCATCGAAATTTACCCATACTTTCTTATCCTGTTTGATTGTTGCCCATATCTTTCCATAAACTCCATGCAGAGGATATAGCCAATACGCTGAGGGTCTTCTTATGATGTTTAAATTTTTTTTTGCAAATATCATTGTAACTCTCAGACCCTTCAACTGAGATTCCTCACACTTGCCACATGAGCAGCCTGTGTCCTTTTCTAGACTTACCTTTCCTTCATTATGTTTTTACATTATTTTTTCATGTAAGTTATCATTAATAATGCTCTATAAATTGCTGACAGCTACCGTAGTCTTTTAAGTGGGAATATCATATAAGCAAAATTAGGTTTGGCATAGGAAAAGCATCTTGAGAATTAGAGACATCCAAAGTGTAATGGGTTGCATTGGGAGGAACTGAATTCCCCATAACTGCAGGACTTCAACTAATGGCTGGATCCCTACTTGTTTATACTGCAGAGTGGAGTCCTGGTTAGGCACAGGTTAAACTGGATGGCCACTGTGAAATTTTCCAAATCTGAGATTCTATGAGTCAATGGAATTATTGAAGTGATAGTTGGGGGTGGGGTGTGACAGGGGAAATGAGTCCGAAGGGGAGGGGGTGGTGTATGCATTGCCCACATAAATTGGAGAGATGGGAGAAGGGTCCCTACCAAATCATTTATCAGGTGCCCACAGTAGGAGTTGTGAACACAATGGTGCAGTGGCCTTCAAAAACAAAGACATTTCCATAGCCTATGCTGATGAAAATTTTCATTACAGATATTATCTATCTTCATCTACAAAGGGATTTATAAAACATTAAAATTAATCAGGGAACAAGACAAGTTCCAGTGGCTCTGAAAGATCATGTGATCAAGCAGAGAAGGATTTTAATGAGATAGAAGGAAAAAGGAGGATCATAGTTCTAGGCTGGCCTCTGATTTACCCTATGTATGTGGACAAATCTTAGCTTTCCCCAGCATCTGTTTCTCTAGCTGTAATAACACTATGTTTGTTGCTTATGTCATAACTGGGTGACAAAGAAAACTTTAAGTATTTAAGAGTGTCAGAAATAGGTTACTATGTTAAGGACCTTCAGGTTTTTTTTTATCTATAGGAACAAAAACTGTGAAGGTTTGATATGGCTAAGATGACTAGAATGGGTAATATTCACATCTTCCTTTATTCCTGGATCTTGAGTTAATTATGGCAATAAAATACAATCTATTAGCTCTAGAGCTTTTACATATAGCAAGCACTGGATTTCAAGAGTAGCAAGTCAAAAATCACATTCCTGGGTAGGTCGATTCCTAGCCTCTACTTACTTTTAAAAGAAACATTAGAACAACCACAACCATTTTTTAAAATTAACTTCTGGTTTACATCATTCATTTCCATCAGATTTTGATTTACATTTTTTCCCCATTTTCCCCCTACCCACCATCCCAGAATAGCAGTCCCACAGGACATCCCTTCATCCAATCTGCTCTCTCCCATCTCTTCTCCCATACCCCCTTCAACTTTTCCAGTAGGACAAGGTGAATCCTCATGCCCCAATGCCTGCACATCTTATATCCCAATTATATGCATTTAAAAATATATAAATACCTCGTGGTATTTATATATTTTTTAAAAAAATTGGTTTTAAAAGGGAGATAAGCAACTCAGTATATACTGTACATGTGTATCTTTGCAAAACATTACCATAATAGATATATTGTAAAAGACTGACTAAATTTCCCTTCCTCCTATCCCACCTCCCACCTGGACCACTCCCCAATTTGATCCTGTCCTTTTTCAAAAGTGGGTGCTTCCAACTTCCCCCCCCAGCCTGCCCTCCCTTCCACTGACCCCCCTCTCATCCCCTATCCCCTACTCTCCTGTAGGGTGAGAAACCCTATTTAGTATGTATGTCATTCTCTCCCTGATCCAAATTCAATGAGGATAAGGTTTTGCCTTTTTGCCTTCCTGTTCTTCCCCTCCCTTGCAACCATCTTCCCTTGCTTCTTCTATATGAGATAGTTAACCCCATTCTGTCTCTCCAACCACAACCATTTATTAAACACCCTACTGTGTGCATAGAGCACTGTGTGCATTAGGGAGATGAGATACAAATTTTAGATAACACATGTTCCTTGCCCCCAGGAACCTTATAGCCTAGTAGGGGAATAAGATACTAACAGGTAAGTATAATATTCAGTATTGTATGAGAAAATAATTAGAGAATTAACAAAACGAAGTACAATATGAGGTTTGAGGTAGAAAGTCATAATTCCTGGGGAAGAGAAAGAATCCAAGAAAGCTTTCTAATTTTATTCAGTTTCAGTGCAAGGAGAAACTTTCTAGTCAATAAAGTTATACAAAAGTAGAATTAGCTTCCTGGAGAGATGATAATTCATCCCCCTCACATTAGAGGACTTCAGTAAAGGCTAGATGACCACTTGTGGGGGATGCATTACAGGGGATTCTTGATGAGGTAGGAGACTGGTTAATGCTAATATTTCATGGTTCTATGCTTCTGGGAGGTACCATTCAAACTGAGCCTTCAAAGACACATAAGCAAAGAAGAAGCAGTAGACATTCCTTACATAGAAATGCTGTATTCAGTTGCCTATACATAGGCTACTTTATGGTACATAGGCTACTTTATGGATGTGGAATTTTGTCATAATGGGGGTTCCCTGCATTAGATTGTAGTGCATTAATCAACAGTTTTACTGTTTGTCAAAATTCTTCCCCCGGTGGTTAATGCTTTGGTAGTATGACTCTTCAAAATTAGCTACATGGGTCCTTGGGTAACAGGCATTCAGTTTGTTATAGTTGTCAGATCTGTATTTGAAATTTGACAGGTCCTGCCAAAGTATTCATTCCCCTGACATAATCTTGGAGAACCCAGGGATGCCGCCATACTTCAACAAGGCTTGAGAGTGAGACTTTTGGTGGAGGGTATGTTAATAAATAAAAACAAACCTCCCAAAAAGCAGAGCTCATTACACTGTTCTTGCAGCCTCATGGAATTAAGGCACAGAAAATAATTCTTGTAGTAGGTGTTGCCTTTGGCATTCAATATTAAAATGTGTTGAAAATGTGAAGTGTTACAGAAGTGTTGATTATTAGTAGCTGTATATTATGGGAACAAATTTAAAGGACAGGGTTGGAGGCATTTTTCATTTCCTTTTATTTTTCTTATTCACCACTTGGAAGTTCATGGAAACATGAAGCTTATGCTTATTTCTTAACTGTTTTCTCCCTCTTCATTGCAAGTGCAGATTAGCATGCAGTTCTTAAGGCACTGGTGTACAATTTGTTTGTGAAAGGGAAGAATGCAGTATTAATGATTTTTAAGATCTTTTTTTTTTTTTTTTTTTTTTTTTGGTGGGCAATTGGGGTTAAGTAACTTGCCCAAGGCCACACGGCTAGGTTTTTATTTGTGTATGCGTTAAGTGTCTGAGGTCGGATCTGAACTCAGGTCCTTCTGACTCCAGGGCCAACGCTCTACTCACTGCGCCACCTAGCCGCCCCGATTTTTAAGATCTTGTATAAAAGTTACATGGGCAATGAAAAAAAATAAGAAAATGAAATGATACTTGTGTCATATGGGGTCTACTAATTAGAGGCAGTTATATGGCTCAGCGGAGAGCAAGTTGGGCTTGGAGTCAGGAAGAGCTATGTTCAAATCCAGCCTCAGACACATTCTAGCTGTGTGACCTTGGGCAAGTCACTTAACCTCTATTTGCCTTAATCCATTGGAGAGAGAAATGGCAAAGTGTTCCAGTATCTTTGCCAAGAAAACTGCATGGCCATTCTTGGCATGTTATGGTCCATGGGGTCACAAAGAGTCAGATACAATTGAACAACAACAATAATCAGGGTAGTGTCTGGAAAGAATATTTTCCACCTTATGAACATTATGTCTAATTTCATGACCATCTTTACTTAAATGTATTTATTTTAATATGTCTCTGGGTATATGTGTTGATGTATATAGATATGTATATATTTATATATATATGTATTCATATACATGCACAATACACATATAGACATACAATTACATACATATATGTTTGTATGTATGTGCATGTGTGTGTGTGTTCGAGAGAGAAAGACAGAGACAGAGACAAAGAGACAGAGAGACAGATCCACATAATATGACTTCATCGGTGTGAGTAACTTCTGTTAAGAAATCAGAGGAATTGTAAAGATAGAGTATATCTGGACCTATGATTTCATCCATGAAAGGACCACAATTATGAAGTAATAATACATGTTGAAAACTTCTTTGTAACTTGTAGACTTGTAGATAATTTCCTGGGGCACCAAGAGGTTAAGTGACTTTTCCCGATCACACTGCTAGCATGTGTCATAGGCAAGACTTGAACCCACATTTTCCTGACTCAAAGGTCAACTTTCTCTTCACTTTAATCATGTTGCTTCACATGTAATTGTGTGTTTCTTTATCTCTATTTTTATCTCTATGCTAGGATCTTCCTAAGAGTTCAACCTACATTCACCCCCAACACTTACAATAACATTTCTTTTCTTCATAAAACATTTCTGGATAATTGATGGGAGACAGGCATTAGTGCCATCATGGAGAAACTAAGACAGCTTTGTAATACAGTTTGTCATTGTTATATCTTGATCATTCATACAGTATCTTTTCTCCTACATTTATGAGCCTCAAAACCTTCATATTAACATCTATGGGCTGGCTTCTTGTCTTGTTTCATATTCTGACTACAAAATTTCTTTTGAAGTCAGTGTGAATTCTACAGTCAGATCAGCTCTGTGGGAATATGGTGGGATGTAGGGAAAGCACCTAAGAGCCTAATTTAATATTAATGCAACTCCATAGATGGAATGTGAAAAAAATAAACTGAGGAAATTCAACAATCAAAAGAACTAAATTTATTGTCATAGTAATGTGGATAGTGATTGCCATCCTGTTACATTCTTTGTTTCTATTTATTTGCCTTTGTATTTGATGAAGTAAAAATAAAATCTGAGTGTCATGATGCCTGTTAAATACATTTCTTTTTTTAAAGCTTAGGAAATTTACTCTCAAGGGGCTGGATCCCTCCAGCAAGAAGGGATCTCTCTCTTCTACGTTCTTCCATGGCACTTTTCAGTGGCACTATGTACCAATAAAGTTTATCATATCTTGTCTTGCATTATAGATATTGTGTGTATGTATCCTGTTCCCTACTAGACTGTAAGTGCTTTGAGGACTGAATCTGTGTCTTATTTATTTATCTTTGTATACACCAAATAGCCATGAGCATAATATGAAGATATGATCAAGCTCTGAATGAATGGAAGGAAGGAGGGAAGGAAGGAGAAAGGAAAGAGGGAAGGAAGGAAGGAAGGAAGGAAGGAAGGAAGGAAGGAAGAGGGGAGGGAAAAAGGGAGGAAAGAGGGAAGGGAGAAAGGGAAGGAGGAAAGAAGGGAGGAAAAGGAAAGGGGAAAGGAAAAAGAAGAAAGGAAGGGAGGGAAAAAAAGGGAAGAAAAGTAAAGAGGTAGAAATTAAGTAGAGGGGTGAGTGAATCAGGGAGCAGAAAGGAAGTGAGGAAGTAAAGAAAGGCAAAGAAAGAATGAGTTCAGGGGAAAGGGGGGAAATTATTCTTTATTCTTGTCGTTCTCTGGTGAATTTGTGCCTAGGACCACAATTATGAAGTACTCAGGCCATCCGTGCTCACTCGTGCCCCCCACTCCATTCTTGACTGTCTGGACTTTTCCACCTCACCCCTAGCCAGAACACTTTCCAGGTCTCTTTTATGTCTTGTTTTTCCCTGCTGTGATGCAAGTGCCTTGATGAGCTTAGAGAATGTCTTTTTTGCTTATATTTTTTTTATTCTCAGGGCTTAAGTGCTTCTAAGCACAGCGCCTGGCACATGGCAAATACTGTATAAACGCTGTTCCTCATACAATTTCCCCTTTCCTAATTCCGTGCCTGACTGTCCCCCATGCCAGTAATGCTCTTCCTCATCAACTACCTCCTGAATGTCCTGATTTCCTTCAAGAATCACTTTAAACCCTACCTTATGGAAAAAAAGTCCTCTCTTCCAGTTAATATTTTTTCTCTGTGATTATCTTTCACTTGCCCAGTCTATACCTTGTATGTATATAGTTGTTTGCATGTTGTCTCCCCCATTAAAATATGAGCCCTTTGAAGACAGACACTGCCTTTCTTTCTTTTTTTAAAGCAATTGGGGTTAAATAACTTGCTCAAGGTTACACAGCCAGTCATTATTTATGTGTGGGTGCTCATTTTCTGAGGCTGGATTCGATCCTGGGTCATCCCAACTCTGAGGCTGGTGCTCTTACTCACTGTGCAACCTAGCCGCCCCTACACTGCCTTTCTTTATATCCTCAGCCCTTAGAACAGTGCCTGGCACATAGTAGCTCCTAATAAATGCCTGTTGAGTGATTATAGAATCTTAGGGAATTGGCCTCTAGTATTCTAACTCTCCCTTAGAATATGAATATTCTGGAGTTCACTGAGAGAGATTAAGTGACTTGATGAGGCACACAAAGGCAGTATGTGTCTGAGATGGAAATTGAATTCAGGTCTTCCTGACTCTGAGACCAGGATTCTATCTACTATACCACTGCTGACTATTGGAGTGCTTAGTGATTCATTTTTATGCTTGCCTCAAGGAAAGATACCCAAGGCACTATTGTGACTACGAAGAAAAATGCAGATTAGAGTAAAGTATCATCCTATTTAGTGCATTAATCCATTATGTAGGAATTGGGAATAGAACTTGGGGACCTGAGGGCAGAAGGGGCTTTCTGGCTCCAATTGCCCTTGAATCCAGGGTCCATTTTCATTGGGAATGCCATTTCAGCACAGTTCTACTTCTAGACCCTGCTGGCATTTTTGCACTCCTGTTACATGATGACCCCATTTAGGGAAGTGAGTTCTGATAGAGTTGAATAGATAATCTTTTACCTTTGAACTGAATAACAGCTATTTCATAATTCCTTTTCTATTTCCTTAGTCAGCAAATCGTGCTGAAGAAGGACCTAAAGAAACAAATACTATAAAGGCCTCTACTGTAAAATTGGCACTCAGGAATTCATCTGATAGAGTCTACTATCAGGAAGTATGTAAACCATTTAGGACAATCCATTCTCTCCTTAAATAACTCTATAGATGAATTTAAGGCCAAATCTGAGTCAAACTGGTTGAGAGGATAGAGAACTAGACTTGGAATCCGTAAAACCTAGATTCAAATTCTTCCCAAAGCATTTGAGCCTCAGTCTCCTCATCTATAAGTATATTTGACGATCTGGCCTCTAAAATCCCAACCATGATACTATGATGAAATTGTGGCTGAATAATGTTTCTATGCACACTCTTACAGATGTTTAGATTTGAAAGTTGCCTTAGAAATCATTTAGTCCAGTCCCCTTGTTTCACAGATGAAGAAATTGAGGCCCAGGGAGGCTGTGGCTTGTCCAAAGGCACAGAGCCATTTAGCAGTAGAACAGAGATTAGGATCTAGCACTGCCTAACTCCACTATATCATGGTGACATTTATGTGATGTTATCAGAGTATGCAGAACCAGGAGCCGCCTTAGAGATGAGGTCACTCAACCTCCCTCATTTTCCAATTAAGGTCATGTTCCTATATCTCATTATGTCATAGATTGCTAGGGTCGATGTTCTTATGCTAGAATCATGGGTATCACTGAGGAACTCTGATTTCATTGGTGTAGAGATTCCAGTCTTAACAATTAATTGTCTTAAAGAGCAACCTTAAAGATAAAAAATGTTAAATGGCATGCCAATGGTCACAAAGCTAGTAAAGTGCCAGGAAGGGAATCTGAACTTAGGTTTTACTGACATTAAACCCAGTGAGCCACCTCTCTATAGTGACAGATATAATGCTACCTCAATAAAGATTTTATAGAGGAAGGGACCTCAATTAGAAGTCACCTAGTCCAACCCCTCATTTTATGGAAAAGTAGACTGAGACCAAAGGAAGAAAGGTGACCAATCCAAGGTCAAACAGGTAGATAGTGGGTGAGGTAGGATTCAAACTTAAGTCCTTTGACTCAATTAAGAACTCTTCTCACTACCCCACACCATTGTGTGGGTTAAAACACACAGACACACAGACACACACACACACAGACACACACAGACACACAGACACACAGACACACAGACACACACACACACACAGACACACAGACACACACACACACACACCCAAAAAACCCCAAACCAAAGCTATGACTTATTTAAAGTAAGAAAGTCTGCTTGGGGTGGCTAGGTGGTGCAGTGAATAGAATACAGGCCCTGGAGTTAGGAGGATCTGAGTTCAAATTTGGCCTCAGACACAACACAAAACTAGATGTGTGACCTTGGGCAAGTCACTTAACCCAAATTGCCCTGCCCTCCCCCCTCCAAAAAGAAAAAAACGTCTGCTTGATGCTTAGCCTAAACTTTCTCCATATACCAAAGGATATCAATTTAAGTAAGGATAAAATTATACTGAAATTTATGTAACAACCCTTGTTTTTCCCAGTCCTGCCGATCTTCTCAGTATTTGTTAGTCTGTTGGGAAGGCATCAGCCAGTATGCAACTTGTATTTTGATCCCCTCTCCCACCCTCTAGTTAGCAGGTAGTCACATGCACGCGCTACAATTGTATCTTCTTAATAGGACTCCCATCTTCTTACTTAGGGTACAAAGTAGCAGCTACCACGAATGCTCACCCCTACTTCCTCATTTGAAATGTGGGCCAATCAAAATGCTTAGGGAGGAGCTAAGCCCACAAACCCCTTTCTGTGATGCGTACCTATCAGATTATTTTACTCTTTCTACCTTAGGTTGTCTTTAAAAGCTTGCAGGCAGGAGTCCAGCCTTTCTTAATTTCAGCTACAGTCAAATATTTCTTTTTTGCCTTGGCATTTTAATAAACTCCTTTTAATTCTCTTTTCCTGAGTTTTGCCTCATTAACCAGTGTGAAAGCCTGAACAAAGAAATTTGCATTTAACAATTGTATGAATTCTATTTAATATAAATTTTTAAAAAATATTGTGCCTGACACTATGGAAGAATTCTAAAAAAGATTTGTACAGAAAGGCAGCTAGCACAATGGACCGAGGGCTGGTTTTAGAATCATTAAAACCCTGGTTCAAGAGCCTTTGACACCTCCTTTTAGTGTGACACATACTTGGGCATGTCACTTAACCTTAGTTCCTCAGGCTGTGGGTTACAGGAGGAATGCTGATCTGCATTGGTTAAGGGGGTTTCTGTACCAGATAGATGAAATCACAGGTCTGACTGCCCCCTCCACCTCAGCTTTCCTTTCCCTAAAGGAACCATCCTCTGTCCTTGCTTGGTGGTGACCTCAATTCCCCTTTGCTGTCATTTCCACAGAGTAGTAGTAGTAGCAAATCTAGGGAGCAGCCATCCTGTCCAATAGACTAAGTGACCCAATAATTCTCCCTTTTTTTTTTCTATCATTAACTTCTGAAATTCTGTCATGCTAATTTGGTAAAAGATGTGCAAATCTCTGAATGGCTGAGTACTAATTTTACATCACTAAAACAGGAGTCTGGTTAAGCAGTTCTCTTTAAATTACTTGACAAGCTGAGCTGGGAACAGTTACAGTGATAAGGGAATTGGCCCCTAGGGCTATAACTCCACCTTAGGGTATGAGCATTTCCCCAAGTTGTGCTCCCTGGGTTCCTGACATTAAGGGAACCACTCAACCTTGCAATATGTTAATGGGCCATTTCCTCTTTGTTCCACATTTGGGTGATTCATTCTTGTTCCAAAGATGTGGAGACAGTTAACATAGGAAGAGCACCAAGACCTAGGATAAACAGTCATGATGCAAGTGTTCACTTGCATGCTTCCTGTCACCCCATATAAATGAGGATGCCTACAGCTCATTCATAGAATGCTAACAGCTTGAAGGGACTTTTTTTTTTTTTAAGACTAGATTTCCCTATCTTGTCCAGGCTGGACAGGAGTGGACATTTGAAGGGCAAATCTAGCTGCAGATCAGTATGCAAGCTTTGACCTGCTCTATTGGAAGGTGCTTTGCAGGTCATCTAGTCCATTTCTTCTTTCTCTTGACAGATGAGGAAAGGCAGCTAGTAGAACCAGGTTTGTTGTTTAGTCCCATCCATCTCTTAGGGACCACATTTAAGGTTTTCGTGGCAAAGATAATGAAGTGGTTTGTCATTTCCTTCTCCATCTGATTTTACAGATGAGGAAACTGAGGCAGAGTTATGTGACTTGTCCAGATTCTCACAGCTAGTAAGTGTCTGAGGCCAGATTTGAACTCAGGAAGATAAGTCTTCCTGACTCCGCCATTCTTTCCCATTTGCCACCTAGCTGGACCTGGGTAGAGCCAGGACTAGAATTCAAATCTCCTGATACCCATTCTTCTCTCCACTACTCTATACCATGTTTATCTGTTGTTTTATAGGCTCACAGGTCTGAAGATGGTAAGGACTTCAAGAACCATGGAGTCCAATGTTACTAGATGTAGAGAGTCTTACAGGACAAGTGGCTTCCTATTTTTCTAAAGCACATAGTAGTAGTAGGTAGTAATAGGTGTTTAATAAATTTTTATTAATTGATTGATTGAAAAGTTGATTGACTGAAGGATGTAGAGAAAAGATTGAATCCACATCTTTTGATGTGGTCAGTGTTATTTATCCCACACTGCTGGGCAAACATCCTGGTTAATTCTACTCATTTAGTAGCCATGCCTCACACCTGGTGTTGTATGGGGGGAGGGCAAGAGGTGAAAGGATTTTCAGGGGAAAAAAATAAAATTTATTATGTAATAATTGTGTATATATAAAAGCACGCATACATGTATTTTGTATGTAAATGGAATAGCAAGTTGTACATATTAGATTTTCAGTTTCATGTGCAATCATTTTAAAAATTATACTATGTTGCAGAGATGTTTGCTTTATCCCATAAATTAAAAATAAAATAATTTTTTAAAATTCTACCAAAAAATTAAAACCAAAAAGGAAATGCTAATTGAGGAAATGATTCAATATAAGTGAGGAACCCTTAGAATGCCTCCAGCCAGGCAGGGATGGGATTATGCAATGTTATCTGGACTTCTCAGTTCTGACAAACAACTCTAGTGACTGCTTCCCTCTCCCTCTCCCCTCCAGGCTTGACCAAGTTTAGAGAAGAAGAAAATAAAGGAGGCTATATTGTCTTCATTGTGTCTAGAAGTGGGGTGGGTATCCTGAGTTTATCCAAATCAACTTGTGATTTGTTCTCATATTTAAATTCAACCCTCCAGGAGAATAATTTTTCTCTGCTACCTTCCCCATGACAGACTACTTTGGTTTCTCCCATCAATACCATTCCTTTAAGGCACTT
>WOXC01003866.1:130000-207500 GCA_011680675.1 Gymnobelideus leadbeateri
AGAGGAATGAGAAGATTGAAAGGCCTGAGTGATGGCAACAAGAAAGCAGTCCCTAGGAAAGCTGTTTTGGGATGAGATGATAACCACTGGAATGGTGATAGAAGTTTGACTGTATTTGTTTCATGGAAGAGCTAATCAAGCTGGAAGGAGTGAAGTTTAAATCATTAATTTCCAGATGCTTATCATTACTTAGGAATAAGGCAATTAAGATGCAGAGTGATGGTTAGGAGATTTAACAGAGGGGCCGTTTAGTTCAGGTCAGAGGCTCCCTTCTGTTTAAATGGTCAAAGAAATGACTAAGAAGTTAAAATGTACCATCAGAAGAGATCAGATAGGAGAAGGAAAACAAAACAAAATAAAACCAAAGAGTCAGACAGAAAACACGTGTGATGGTACTGCCACTGGATTCTGATTTATATAAATGAGGAAGTATTTTGTAGTCTTAGCAATTAAGGTATTTTGACATCCTCAATATCACTCTTTACTTGATCCTTATCATTAATGCATTACCCTATGTTAACCTGTTTTGTTACTGGCTGCTCCTCTTTCCAACTTTGATATACACAGTTCTTCTCTGACATTGTTTATATTTCTGTGCTTTTGCATAACCAGAGAAAGCACCAGTTGTGTTACATATGCATTCCTTTGGTAGGCAGGGATAGATGTTTTCAAAAGATGAGACAATGCAATCCCAGAGAGTTTAAGAAACTTGAAAGAGGTGGTTCATTTGATGATGTCATAGATCCAGAATAGAGATGGAGCCCACATTTCCTAGCTTTTCTTCTAAATTATCTATCCACTACATCACACTGGTTATTTGGGTTGTAAGGACTTGATTTAAATATTAAGGCGATATTGAAAACAGTACTGCATTTCAGTGAGGAAACAAGAGGGAAACCACCCACATTTTTTTCAGAGAAGAGTTGGCATCCTCAACAGGAAAAAAATAGAATGGAAAACTGTAGATGCAATGGTATAGGAGGAGTGAAATGAGTGTGATTACCCTACAACCTAATAGTATTTGATATTTCTCTGTCCTCCTTCCCTATAAAACCTGTTTTAGCAAAGGATCAGATAAATGCATTCTCTTGGTAATCCTTGACTAGTGAAACTTAGTGTGTTACTTTGGAAGTTGGGAGATTCTGAGTTTTAATAACAAAGTGCTAAACCAAAGAATCACGTCTCTAATGGTTTGGCATCAGTGAGACTGATGGAGAAGGCATATTGGGGTATAGACACTTTTTGGAATCCTGGAAATAATATTATTTAGAGAGTTTCCTACTCTACCTTTTCATAAAGCTAGCCTTAGCTTTAGTACAACAGCCTTCATACCTGATAACTGCACACTTAATTTTGAAGAACAGTTTGGTGTTTACTTTTTTCTCCTCCTGCTCAAACTGAGACTATGAAATTAATTTTCACCTAGCTCAGTGACTTGAGGAGTTAGGATGAAAAAAAACTTAAGCAAATGGATATATGAGAGATAATAGCAAAGTAAAAAGAAAACAAAAGAGATCGTGGTTATTGACTCATGCTTTTCTCCCAAATGAGGTCTAGAAGTTCCATCTCAAGGGCACATTATAGAGTAATAGAAGCTTTTTAGAAGACTATAGTATGAATCTTAAAAGTCACTTGACACTGTTGAAATACTATCAGACTTTTTTTTAAGGGGAAGAGAGACTGATATAGGTAGGCAATTGCTAGAATAAGCAAGGCTAAATTATCAGTTGTACACTATGAGTAAAATTTCAGGAAAAAAGACAAATATGGAAGAACAGAGACTATTAAGTCAATATGCAATACACTAGATTTGTTAGTAAAAGATAAAACTCCATAAGGAATCTGTAGCTAGTAGTTCAACAGAACAGTTTCATAACACAAAATTAGGAAACCAGAGGAGAAAAACTGAAATGTGACTTTAATGTAGCAGAACTGGTGGCAACTTCAAACTAACTGTCGGTCAAATTTTCCATGCCTATATAGAGTGGTAATACTAAACACTACAGTCTACTCCCATCCCAACCTCCACCTCAATTCCTAGAAACTCCACTCAGAGAAAACTATTTCTGGGAATAACATCATACCACCATCAGTTTTTCAGAAATAGTTGTCGATTCCAGAAAGTAATGCTTTCAGTGAAAATACCTGCTTCACCACTGTGTATATATATATCTGTATTTTTTTTTCTTTTTACTAAGATCTCCCAAAAGGGAAAATTCATTTTTCCAAGTCAAGTAATCATCACTTTCATGGGACCAAAGACAGTTGTGTTAAAATAATTAAAGTGTTTCTTACCCCAAATTGAGGTAAGAAAAAACATTATAAGAATAGAAATGTTTTTAGATTTCATTTTTTAAAAGTTGGAGTCAGCAGTTCCCATGGAGAATTGTAACATTTGAAAAGCACACCCCTTTTGAATATGAGAAAGTGAACGGGTTAAAAGCAGCAAATCAAGTACTTCCCATGTCTCCCTTGAGCGGAATGCCAAAGTAAACCAACACTCCAAATGACGAAAGGTAAACTCGAATTCTCCTAATGATTTTGGGTTATATAGGCATATATTTTTTTATTGCCAGCTTCCCCTTTAGCACATGATCATAATAGAGGAATTTGGCCGACTAAAAACAGAGGTAGAATGTGAAATGGAAAATGCTGCAAAAAATAATATCTAAATTTCATGGGGAAAAGTGTGAGCAACAGCAACGCTGAGGTACACACCAAATAAACTGTTGATAAAAGGGCCTCCTAGTAACTGAGAATAGCTATGCAGTTAGTTATTGGTAGGGAAACTGATTAAAAGGACCATGTAAGGAAGCTGAACATGGACTATACCTGGTAGCCAGTAAGAATGGAAATTCCCTCTACAAAATAATAAGGTATGTTACTATTCCTGGTAAAGAAACTGATTTCCATGGGTGGCTTATGGAATTAGTCTTTTTACTTTGCACATACAACTCCTACCCTGGAGCATATCTATATTATAGACTTGGGATTCTTGGGTCTGACCTAAGCATTTCAAAAAAACTTAGTAGTAGATCCTTTTGGTAAATAAATCTTAGAAAGGTGATCTAATATGAACCTGCCTTATACTAGATTCCATCCTATAGAGAATGTTTGTAGTAAGTTATCAATATATTGGAAAAGTATAGATGATATTTTCTTATGAGATACTCTCTCTTCATTTCCCTTAGGTGCCAAGTGAACAATTCTTATAAAAACAAGGGTGGCAAGTGCCTTTCAGTGTACTGAGATAGAAAAATCTAGAAAGAAGATTTCACTAACCAGTTAAATATTCAGCTTGAATCACCACAGGTCAATTAACCTAAAAAAAAGATGTGATCTGAAAGGGTAGAGAGATGGTCTGCCACTGGCACTCAGTTGGTATCCCACTGATTATACTACTGTGCTAATGTTTAAAATCTATCACGAACAAAGGACTGATTCAGGGGAAATTACAAATTCCAGTAGTTAACAATGTTTACGGACCTTTTACCTTTACAACACTCTCTGGTCTGCTTTGGTCCACGATTTAATAAGGCAACAGATAAGACAGCTCTGAGCTATCCAGTGCACAGTGCATTTAAAGATGTTCCTGGCTGAGGAGCAATTTAGGCGAATAACATCTTCCTAGCATCTCTGATCTTCATAAACAGGTCTCTAATGTTTTGGGGGAATATAAATAGCATTTGTGTATAGCCAAATGAGAAAACAAGTTCGTTTGTTTATGGTATTTCAAACACTTCTCATTTTTATGGGCACTCTGGGTACTAGTAACAGTTTGACAAAAACAGGAGGGCAATCAGCCAAAGAATCCATTGTAGGAAAGAAAGCCCTTCTGACCCAATGAATAGAAAAAACAAGATGCTTTGACCACCACTTAGGGAGGCAACAGCATGGTCCTCATCGATCAAGCCAGATCTGTATATTAAAGACACAGTTACTTTAATTCTATTTGGCTCAACTAAGGCATCTATATGTATGTGTGTGTGTGTGTGTAGGTGCAGTTGATCCCACTTTTTTCCCTGCAAATGGCATTTTTAAACATTTAAAGCATTTATATCAATGATATATGAAAAGGTGATTTTATAAAGTAATGAGACATTCCATAAGCAAAAGCAATCTCATTTTTATAATCACACTTTCAGATATCACAAAGGTAGAAACTTTAATTTGAATACAGTCCTGATTTCAAGTTATAAACTCCTCTCACCAGAAATATTCTAGTCACTAAAATAAAAGTGGGTTCTTAAAAATATAACCTTTACTGATAATAACCTTGAATATTGATGTCATTTTGTACATTTAGATTCAATCTCAATTGGAAAGTACTTGCTTTCTAAAGTTAGCAGTAATGCCACTGGATATTATTTTCAGGTCAGTAAAATTAATATTTAAAATGCATAAAAGTTCTACTTTACTATAATCTCCTTTAAAAAATTAATTGGAAATTTATTTTTGTGGAAGAATATATATCTACATATTGAGATTTAGATAGGAAATGAAAAACTGAGACTAAAATTAGTGAATCTTTCAGCCAACTTAGAAGGAAAAGTATTGATGAATTTTGAAGACATGTACTCAAACTACCTGAGTAGTTTCTTAGGGGGAAAAAATCTTTGAATATTAATTTTTTTAAAAAGACATTCACTTTTCTATTTTAAAATAAAAATTATTTTTAAGAAAAGTGAATTGGTAGAGGACTAATATTTTTTACTAATGGATTCTATTTAATTTCTATTAGATTTTTATTTGTCTTATTACATCACTACCTGGCAAAGGATAGTCAATACTTCCTACATAATGATGTTCAATATCTCTGCAGATATGTCAAAATAGAACAAGCCACTGTAAGTTACTCTTTTTATCAAACACAAACCTGTAGATTCAAATACCTACAGCTTTCCCTACAACTTTTCCCAGTTTTATAATTTTGTAGACTCTTGCATTTGTTAATGGGATCTAGATAGAGCTGAAAAGGACCTAAGAGATAATCTATTAAGCCTGTTTTATCTTACAGACAGAGAAACTGAGGCCCAGTTAAGTGACAGCTGAAGTTGCAAAGCTAATATATGCTAAAGCCAGTATTCAAACACAGGTCTTTTTATTCAAATCTAGTTTTCTTGCCACTATATCCCAATTCTGAGTCTTTATTTGAAAAAAAAATTAGATATAAATTAATATTAAGGGAATACCAATACTATGATTTTTTAAAGGTATGTACTGAAAAAATTAAATTTCTTATAGCAATGTTAAAACATTCCATGGATATTATATATATATTTTAAAACAGAGACTTTCCTGTTGGATATATTGTGGGACTCTTAACTTTTGAATTCCCTGGCACTTAGGAAAAAAACACCTTCCATTTAAATTTTGTGAGAATATACATCTAGATTATAGATACTATTCATGTATTTTCCTAATAAATACACCAAATAAGCTACACCTTATATAAAATAATGTTATTAACATCACTATTGAATCGTTATATAAAACTGACAAAATATAACTGTACAAATAAATTAAAATGTTTCTGGGTATTTGATTAAATAGAATCCTTATTATGGTACAATATTGCATGTTACTTGGTTGAATTATATAGTCTAGTTATTTATTACAATCATTAAATATATTTTTACAAAACTTAATATGTCTCCCTATTAAAAATGAAAGAAATTGGAATACACATCATTCTTAATTACACATGATTGGCTGCATGCTAATAGTGAATCAATTAAATTGTCTTATTCCTGTTAATGACTTACAGTTTGAATTTTGTGGAAATCCCGGCAAGGAAGATGGACCGTTCATTCCGGGTAAAAGAACTGGAGGAAGGCCAGGTAGTCCTGGGTAAGCTGCTGGCAGACTGAGACCATGAAGTGGACTGCTGTCCATCATGCCCGGTTGCTGAACACTTAAGCCAAGAACATCTGTCGCCTTCTTTATACGATCCAGTTCTTGCTGTGCCATCAGCTGTCGAACAGTTGTAGGAGCTAAATAATCTTTCTCCCGGTCTAGCTGACTTCCAACAGTTTCTCTCACTTTTGAAATGTGTTGTTTGGAAAAAATATGATCTCTGATGGACAAACGGGCAGAGTACTTCACCCCACATAGAGAACATTCTGGCTTGGTGCCATCAGTTCCACTTTGATTGATCATGAATGGCTTCCCTATATTAATTTTAAATTTCTTTTCCTTTGCCCGAGCATTCTGAAACCACACTTGGACAACTCGTTTAGGCAGGCCAATCTCATTCCCTAACATTTCACATTCTTGCATGGTTGGAGTTCGGTAGTCACTAAAGCAAGCCTTGAGGACCTTGAGTTGAAGGTTACTCATTTGGGTTCGGAAACGCTTGTGACCTGGTCGATCACTGCTTTTGGATTTAAAAGGGTTACTTGATCCAAATGGATTAGGTGAACTAGGATCAGCTATGCTTGATGTTTCACTCCGGTCAGCATTATCATCAGGGTCATCAGTGATATAAAAACTTTGGTCATGTTCGCCATCTTTGTCATTAAAATGAATTGAGGGGCTTGTAAGGGAAAAGAGAAATTTGTCATCGCAACCCTCTGTCGTTGGTGTGGTTGCTGTTTTTGGCAAAGTTTCAAGTGTTTTGGGCTCTTTTGGGGATAATGCAGGTTTTACATCTCCAGTACTTCCAGTGGTGCTTTCCATTTCATTATTCCCTTCATCTCCTGTGGTGGCATCACTGATAGCTGTATTAATTGATGAAGTCTCATCAAAGTCAGTTTTATTTTGGTCATACCCAGATTCAGCAGGAGGAGCATTTAGATTCTCTATGTCTTCAGTGCATTCTGCTTTGAAAGAAGAAGGGCTTAAAAGGTTTTTGGGGGACAGCTCTGCTGTTTTACTAACAGGTGTTGAAACAGTGGAAGCCAATTCATTTTCACTGGAGAGATCAATTTTAGTTAATGACAAAGATGGATAATCAAAAAATATATACTTTTGTGGACTTTCTCCTCCATCTTCTGTTGATATCAAAGGGCTTGGTGGCAAACTGTAACCTGCCTGTTTTCCTTCATTCCAGTGACGAGAGCGAATGTGACTTTCTAAAGCTGACTTTGCTTTGAACAGGGCTCGGCAAAAGGGGCATCGTTTGTGAGACTGGGCTGGCCCCACTGCACGGAACTGGCCTTTTCTTTCTCGAGCTCTCGTGTTTTGAAACCAGACTTGTACCACCCTCTTTTTTAGTCCAACCTCACGTGCAATGTGATCCAGCATTTTTCTGGTTGGATTGGAATCCAACAGATATTTTTCATACAGTATTTCCAGCTGCTCAGGGGTGATTGTGGTCCTCAAACGTTTGTCACGATGTTGATCCTCACCACTATTTCCTCCCTCCTTTTCACTACAATTATTATCTTCTTTATCATCCATTTTCCTCTTCAGTGAACCAGAAACAGTTGCAGGGGCAGTTGTGTGGGATGAGCCTGTCTGTGGTGGCATCTGAGCTAAAGGACCAGTAAGTAACTGTCCTGTCATCAGTGGATTGTTGGGGTCAAAAATCATGTAGGGCATATCCATGGGCCTTTCTAAAAACTGAGAATGGAGAAATTGGTTTTGAGCTGCTAGGAAATGCATGTGCTGGTGCTCCTGCCAAAGTTCCAGAGTTGGAAAGGCAACCGTACACTGATCACATTGGTATTGTAGCAACTGTGGAGGTAGACTGTTCTGGAGAGAAGTCATTGAGATTGGTAGTGGGCTGGAAGGGACAGGAGTTGTTTGTGAGGCAGAGGGAGGTCTTCCAATAAGTTGGGATTGTTTTGGTGGCTGTGACTGAGAGGCAGAAGGCTGTGGATCTGAGGATGGTGTCGCTACAGGAAGGATGGGTTTGGTGCTTTGAGAAGGAGGGGAGGTGTCACTCGGCTTTGGCTTTTCTGTGGGGTATTCAGGTTTAGGAGAAGTCTTTTCAGGCTCTGGTTTAGGGGAAGGGATTAGGGGAGTACTAGACCCAGAACCAGAACTTGCTGCAGTGACAGCTGAGTTTTTGGCAGTGTCTGTTGGGCCAGATACCGTGCAATGTTTATATACCATTTGATCTGTAGCATCCATAGAGTCTTCAGTTTGGCTTTCATCTTGGGCATCATCATCTTCATCTTTATAACACTGTTTTTTCTGATGGGTAATCAAGTCAAAAATTCTGGGGAAAACCACACTGCACTTTTTACACTGGTACTGCATGTTGCTTGTTCTTATATACCTCTCATTTGTGAGTTCTCTCTTTTCATTATCTTTAGTTTCTGCTTGATTCTCATAACTCTTGCGAGCTTTCTGACGGGCATTCTGGAACCACACAACAATCACTCGAGTAGGTAGGTTGAGGACAGTGGAAAGCTGCTCAATTTCATCATCTTTTGGATAAGCATTTGTGTCAAAAAAGTCTTGTAATACTCTAAGCTGGTAGTCAGTAAACCTAGTCCTAGAAGACCTTTTGCTGAAAGATGCATCTGATTTGTAATGTTCTAAAGTGGTAGGCTGGGGATCAATTCTGATATCTTCCAATACAGTTATGGGAGGGTTACTGAAATTGTATGGTG
Organism: Gymnobelideus leadbeateri; assembly: GCA_011680675.1. Lineage (NCBI taxonomy): Eukaryota > Metazoa > Chordata > Mammalia > Diprotodontia > Petauridae > Gymnobelideus > Gymnobelideus leadbeateri. The sequence goes on from WOXC01003866.1 coordinate 138,562, forward strand.
AATCCTTATTTCTTTGCCGTTCCTTAAAAAGTGTATTCCGAAACCAGTGTTTGATAACTTTTTGGGAGAGACCAGATTTTTCTGCCATTTCTTGGATCTGTTCTTCACTTGGAGAATTGTTTATATCAAAATAAGCCCGCAAGATTTTTAATTGATCATCTGTGATTCTTGTCCGTGGGCGCTTGAACTGAGAATGCCGTAAGAAATTTGGATCTAATCCAAGCTGCTGTTGGCAAAGCTGAGTGAGATCTGCAGAAAGGGTATCCATTTGTGGCAGTTGAAGAGCAAGCTGAGGAGGTAGTGCAGGGTGCTGGACTGGTTGCATCATAATGGGAGGGAAAAGGGGAAGGTCTAGAGAAACAGGCAGCTGGACCTGAGGGGGAGCAGAAGGTGGAGGAGGTGGTGGTGGAGGGGGAGGAGGAGGAGGAGGAGGAGGGGGTGGAGGGGTAGGTGGAGGAGCCTGAAGGGGAGTAGGAGGTGTGTTCTGGATTTTTCCAGAACCAACAGAAGACTGGGAAGGGGCCGGAGGCAAGGGAGGTGGTGGGGGTGGTGGAGGTGGAGTCTCTGGAGAAGGGGGTGAAATGGGATAAAGCTTGTCATAGGCCTCTCTGTACTGACGAGCAAATTTTTCTAGAGCTCCATAGGGAAAAAACTGGCCGTGTACGTGTTCTTGATGACTCTTTAAAATAAGAACATTGGAAAATAATTTACCGCATGTCCCACATTCCAGTTTCTCAGTATTCTCCCCTTCTCCAGCTTTGTTCTTCTTCTGTACTTTCTGCCTATTTTCATTATATTGGATGACTAATTCAAAACCGAAGTTTTCTAACAAGGCTTTGGCAGCGTTTCCTCTCGCCCCTGAAGCTATTCGGGGTGGAGGGATGGTTGGTTCTAAGGGTTTTTGTTTCTTCGTGTCCTTGTTTTCTTTGAGTCCTTCATTTTCATTTGTAAATTCTTGCTTTGGCTTTTCTGGCTTCTCAGAAATCTCTTCTGGATCCTTATATGATGGCAAATCCTTCATTAGTGGGCAGTCCACATTTCCAATACTGTTTTGCTCTTGTTTTAGCAACTTAGTCGCCTGTTGTTGCTGTTGCTGCTGCTGCTGTTGCTGCTGCTGCTGCTTTTGAGACTGGATTTGGGGCTGGGTAGCCTGGTATTGTTGTGCTTGTTGCTGTAATATCTGGAGTTGGGTTTGGCCTACATGATGCTGAGTTTGAATCTGCTGCTTCAAGTCTTCAAGCAGGGAACCTGCCATGCCCGCCATTCCCGGCATACCAAATGTGGCCGAGCCTGGCAAGCCCAGATCTGGACTCAAGCTGAACTCTGTCCCAGGGATGTAGAATGGAAAAAGGAACTGAGGCTGTTGAAACTGTAGCAGCGCTTCTGGCGTCATTGGGAAATGAGGCAGAAATGCTGGGTTTAAAAACTGAGGCTGAAAGAATGCAGCTTGCTGTTGTAACTCATGTTGTAATTGCATCTGAAGTTGTGCTGGTGACTGGGGTGGGTGATGTGGAGGTTGAGCAGAGATTAATTCAGAAGCTTGCTTTTTATTTAGTTCTTTGGCATCTAAATGGGTATCTTTGCTATTAACTGCTGGTAAGCTCATTGACTCTAACATCCCTTGTCCAGGACTATTCACATTTGCAGCAATACTATTTCCACCACTTATGTTACCACTTGGTTCTAACTTGGCAGCCCTTGCCTTTGTCTGGTGAAGCACAGACCGCATGTGGATTTCCAACGTAGAACTTTGGCTATAGGCAACATTACAAATGCTGCACTTGTAGGGTTTGTTATCTGTGCTACTGTTGGTTTCTTGGGGAACAGGACTTGATGCTTCTTGTAAGACTTTTTTCAATTTATGTAAATGGGAAACTGAGTTATAATGGACCAAGAGAATGTTCTTTTGTGTGAAAGACTCTTTACACACTGTACATTTATATGGGCGAGATGGGTCTAGAAATTTTTCCATTGTAAAATTTGGCCCTTTTCTAAAAGGTAAGGTCCGCTTTGGTTCTGAGCCCATGTCATCTGGAATAGAGCTACTATCACTTCCCACGGGACTTGCTTTTCCCTCCTGGTCCATCTCATATTCTCTCTCTATCTCCTGTTCTAGGGCATGATCATCCTGCGCCATATTTTCATTTTCTGCCCATAGTTCGCCGTTAACAGGTAAAGATGCATACAGTTGTTGAAGTTCACCCTCATTTAATTCTGGGTGGCCTGCTTCCAAGTGTTTTTTTAGAGCCTGGAATGTACGGAAGCTACGCTGGCAGAGGCTACACATAGTTGCTGCCCGGATAGCATGGTACTGGGAATGGATCTGAAGCTTCTGCATAGTCTTAAAAGCCAAGCTACAATGGTTGCATCGGTACTTATAAACATGGCGATCTGAAACAGAGAGCTGTTGCCTTTTTTGCTGCTCATTTAATTGATCTTGCAGTGAATCAGTGACCTTGACATCCTTGCTGCCATTCTTACTCCATTCTGGCATATCAGTGGACTCCTTAGGTGGCTTCTGTTCCTCAACCTTAATTTCCATTCCAGTCTTTGATTCCTCAAGGCCTGGGATGTTTTTATCATCTAAAGGACTTTCACCTGGGTAAAAGAAGTAAAGAAAGGCCTTTCTGAGAAAAGTGTACTGAGTAGAAAGTGACACGCAAACACATTTTATATTTTCTGGGGAAGATGTAGATGTTTTAAAAACCTACCTATATTTGACAACAAGATATTCATGCCTTTGAAGACTGTATAATCCCCATATTCTTGGGACTTTTTAAGGAAGTTTTACATTAGTTTCTATCTGATTTATCTCCTTGACTAGATTATAAGTTCCTCAAAGGCAAAGGCCATTTCTGAAATATTTTTGTGTATTCTTCAGAGTATAACTGAGAGCCTGGCACAATGGATGATCAAAAATATTTGTTGGAATGAAGACATACACAATGATTTGGACAATAAGAATGATAACTGATATTTATCTAGTGCTTCACAATTTGTGAAACATTATACATCTATTATATCATTTAAGCCACATTATAATTCTCTGGATGCATATCAAAATTATATCAAAACAAACAAGTACAAAGTCATATTGACATGCTGAAAGCTGAGTCCACCAAGAGGAAAAGCAAGTCCTCTTTTATACTTTTGAGTCCAATATTTTGGAAAACATGACCCTAAATAATACCTTTCTTTTCTCCCCTGTTTTCTTTGTCTGTTAACAGTAAATATTAGTACACTTAAAGGAAAAAAAAACAAAAGAGGGGAGTCCCTTTTTCCAGATTATGCAGTTCTTATGAAGAGGCTTGCCTACCTGAATACTTCCCAGATCCTTCATTTATAATGGTTGCAGGTGTATCACGCTCTGATTTCTCAGTGGTGGCTGTTGGCAGAAGCATACTGTTGGGCATCATCACATCAGGAACAGGAACCTTTGAGAATCAAAGAGATAAATAATAAATTCACCAAAGAAATGGCACTGCTTACAAATAAGCCACATTATATATATTTGGAAGCATACTTCTACTTTATGAGTTTCTAAACAAAACATGAAAATTTTATTTAAAAGTCAGTGCATTTTTTTCATATTTCAAACAATGCTGTAGAAATACTGTATGAATCCCTTTTTCTTTGCTCTTGTTTAAAAGAGTTTCTTTTAAAAAATATGTTGGTCTTATAATGAAAGCAAAGAAATTTTGAAAATCATAGGACCCAGATTAATCATTTGATTAAATACTACAGATGTAAACATAAATAAAAGAAGACCACAAAGTACATGCTAATTAATTAATTATACCTTATATTTGTTTTTTCATCCAAGAGTAAGAGATAGCTAACTGGTCCAGACTATGATCTTTTAAATACAATCTATAGTGATTTTTAACAAATCAGAAGAAATTTGCCTTTAAGTACAAATAAATATAAATTCTATAGTGATACCTTTAGATAAATTCTGTCAAACATGCATCAATATTTTGTATTCTTACTGTCATAAGCAGCTTCTCCACACAATCAGGAGACACACTGTGCAAATGGGTCAAATGAAGCTGGAGATGCATTTTGTTGCTGAGGACATCCTGGCAGAGGGGACAGCAGATGACAGGCTGCATTGAATGTTGTGACAGGACATGCATCTGGATACGATTTGGGTCCCTACTATTGTAGTTACAATAAGGACACTGATAGAACTGAAAAATAGACATGACAGCTATTAGTTCATGTATTTTAATGATTCAACAATGTTAGAAGTGATACAAATAATCAATTATGACTTGTATTTTGCCAATCACAATGTTTATATACATTTCAACAGCATGGCACTTTTTATTCTCTAATATTCCCCAGAACAAAACAAAGAAAATATATTTTATTTCTTTTATGGGAAAAAGTATATGTTTTATGCCACATAAATAACAAGAAATATTTTCAAGGCAGTGGGAATTACTTTATTTACCTGCTCATGACAAAACTTATTGTCCTCAGCAGATTTTGATCTTTTGGCTGTACCATCCTCTTCTTTTGCCTGAAGGAGTTGCTGTGTTCCTATTGCCACATTCACTTTCAGCTCCTTTTCTGGTGTGATTATTCCTGGTGCTAAAAAACAATTTAACAACAACATAAAGAAGACCAATAATATTAAAGTCTAAAACTACACATTTACAAATAGTTTGTGATTATCAGTCCTCTCTCTCTCTCTCTCTCTCTCTCACTCTTTCTCTCTCTCCCTTTCTCTTATTTCCCATTAAAAGCAGACAAATTCTTTTAAATGTAAAATGCTGTTCGGAAAATGCAAGATCACACTTCCTTTTTGTCCACTAGCTAAGTGGACTCTATAAATACATTTAAAAATGTACTCCTGTCTCATGTTTAGATAACCTTAGGTTGCCTTGAAAGATTAATCAATAACATGCTCTCACCAGCATCCCAGTCAGAATTTCTATATTGCATTAAAACAAATCAACTTTTCACTCATAAATCCTTACTTCACAAAATAATTAATTTACTAATGTTTAATTACCTTCCTCTTTTCTAAAATGCCATGGCACTGAAATGATTGCAATATTCTGAGAAGCGCTGACTAGTCACAACTGCAAAGCTAAAGCATTTTTTAAGTGGTGAAATGTAGGATTTAAAAATTAACCATACATTACATATCTGCTGAGATTAGCAATTTGCTTTGGCTTTCAGTGTTTACTTTGTGTGTTTTACACATATTATTGTAGCCCAGATCCCAAGAATATAATTGTTTTCTGAAGATGATTCTAGTATTCAGTGTTAAATACTGTATTTTAAATTATGCCTGGATGAGCTATGCAATGTGGACAAGGCTTGGACACATCAAAGGAAAGAGTGCAATTCTAATTTCCCAGTCCAACAGAAAATTCTTTCCACCGTCAATTTGCCAGATAATCTCTTCTGCTAGGCTGGATATTACAACAGCATTGGGTAGGCATGTCACATACATCTCACGACAAACACAAAACCTCATTTACCAACCATTCCAATCTCATCATAGTGCGGCATCATCTGACCTTTTTTCTGCTGTTTATTATGAGTATTTCTAATTTTAACTTTCAATTTTCACCATCTTCCAGTCAATTTGCAACTAAATTATTTCCAGGGTGAGGACACTATCACTGGACAACTGGGTGCAAATACATCTTGAAATGCAATGAAGCTAAACCATTGATTGCTATCAGACCCAACGTAAATATATGGTCCAGGGGTAATCTGATTGTATGCTGTGCATGAAGATTTATCTTGATTTTTTTCAATCCACATACGGTTCATATAAATGAACAAATTGCACCTCATTGCACAATAACTGAGTTTTAATTTAAAAATAAGGTCAGGGATGTTATGGAAACAAAGTAAAGATGAACAAAGAAAATGCATTTTTTTCTCTTATGGGGAAAAGTATATGATTTCTATCACATAAAATAGAAATTTCAAATTCAGAAAGCTATGCTAAGTTAAAAGGAAATGAGAAGACCAAAATTAATATAAACATATGAAATGGGAATTGTAAAAATTGGTGAACAATAAGTATTTTTCTCTTGGTTACTCATTTACATTGAATCAAAATCCATTTTCTGACAAACTATATTGATTTGCATCTCTAGTATTATAATCCCTAATTTTTCTTCAAAATAGTTGTTATAGTTATTAGGATGTGAAACATCTAGAGGAATTTTAGAGATTTTCTTTGTTTCATAACAAATTTATCAAATTTCTATTTGAATGGCATTACTATAAAGTTTCACTATTTCAGTAAAGTTATCCCCCCAAACATTTGCTATTCAGAGTTATAATACAAATATGAACACTCATCTTGTAATTATTTATGGCAACAGTGACCATGCTATTCTTTCTCATAGCAGAATGTAGCTTGCATTGTTGTTTTAAGAGCCTTATAGAAAAAAGGTTATAGACATCAAATGATAGATAATATTTATGAATGTGCTCCTTTTGACTCAGATAACTGGATTTGTTATTCATCTATCATCTCTGCTTCCTGCTATCTATCCATCCATCTATCTGTTCATCTATCTATCTATCTATCTATCTATCTATCTATCTATCATTGACTATTCTTGTGTGTCTAAAAATTCCCCCATTTTAAAGATTATCCCATTAAGGAATAAGGATATTTCTCCCTCACAGTCATGCTGTATTCCCATATCATTTCAGCTGAGCATACAGCAGAACTGGACATGACCAAAATCTTAGATTGGGCCCACCTCTTCCTTGTGACTGATAAATGCTCTGCAAGAATTGGGAGAGACTTTATATGACTTTGTTGCTTGTGTGAGTCTATGAAGAATTGGAACCAGAATGAATTTTTTGGTCAAATCTATGTCTATTATATAAATGTAAACTTAACTTGAGCTCCAGAGGCATAGTGTTTGCATTATTATAATATTATTGATATCATCATCATCACCACCATTGCTTATCTATTCTTTTCAATAATAATAATGGTGGTAATGGTTTACATTTCTATGGCACTTTAGGGTAATAAAGCTTTTTAGACATATTTTTGACTTTAGCAACAAACCTGTGAGATAGGTATTTTATTCTCATTATGTCCTTTTATATATGAAGATATGCTCAAATATGTACAGCAGCCAAGATTACATAGCAGTTAGTTCTAGAACCAGAATTTCTGCCTACAAATTCAGTGCTCCTTCTGCTACAATATGCAGCTATACAGTAACTCAATTAGTTTCTACGTAATAATGATTGCCAATGGTTCAAGCAATTGTCATATATTTCAAGGGTCAATAGCAAATCTGTGTTTCAAAATTGATAATAAACATACTTGAAAAATGTTCATATTTTAATGCATTTATTTAGAACACATGAAAATATAATTGTTATTTTTTTAAATTTCATGTAATATCAAAAAAGAAGTCAATCACAACATAACTCTGATGAAATATCCTTTAAGCTTTTTTAAATGTCCCTACTATACATAAAAATCACCCTTGATGTTGACTGGACCAATCAGTTCTGTAGGTTAAATCACTATGATCATGAGAGCCAGATTCCCCATGTATACAAGTCAGCATCATATCACGAACAACTTACATTATAACTACAGACTCTACTCTTACTCTTGGACAGTCATAATGATCAGAACGGAGAATGTGGAATAATGCATAATAGGATGGTTTAATGCATGGCCAATACTGGGAGGGGGAGCTACTGGAAGTATATGTCATATTGATACGAGGTCATCAGTGTTATCTTCAAAGACCACATTTAAAAAAAATTGGTTGGTCATTTGACTTTGCAAAGAATTCACATTCTGCTTACTTAAAAAGCCATTCAGTGGTTACAATATAATTAAGAAATTGTAGAAGGGTTTCAGCATTTCACTCTGGTTCTTCTGCTGAGTAAATCTGACTCCTAAATATTTTATACCAAGAATACAATAACTAAGTCAAGGCAACTGGACTAGGCCAGCTATAATGTCCCTTCCAGCTATAGGTCCTATGATCTTATGACCTATGATATCTGGGAAAACACTGATAGAATTTTGTCATTGTGCACAATTTAGTTAAACAGCTTTTTACATGTCCTAGGGAGTATTCCAGGATAGGGCAATCTTATATTTTAAAATATATCATGATTCTAGGAAAAAAACAGGCAATTCCAATGTGTTTATGATTTTTTTAAAAAGCTAAGTCTAATTATAAATAAGCACTACAAAATAGACTAGTAAATGATTATCTGTCAGTTATGAGATTATTTAACTTGTATAAGATTACTAATGTGAAAACGCCATAATTCATGACAGTTTAGATTCTGCCTCTCTAATAATTCTCCTAAAATACAGGACTAAAATGGTTTATGCTCATAACAAGTGAGGAAAATCCAATAAACTACATGTCCTAACAAAACAAACCTTGAAAAAAATAAACCCAAACACTAGGTTATTATTTATGAATCAATGTATTTGATAAAGTTTACATAATTTAAGACTTTAGATATAACAGAGGATGTTATTCTACTCCAAATAATTCTAAAATTATTATTACTGGTACAGTATTCTAATTAGACTAGAATGAAAGGATAATTTTAATTGCAATAATGAAGGTTAATTTCCATCTTTCCTCATGTTTACTACCTTATTAAAAACTGGTCCCCTTAGCCATGGCAGAGACATATTACATTTTCAATGCAAATGTATTAATCTGGATAAACTCCATATTAATTCTTGCACTGCATAGAGCTGTAATTTGGATTATAATTAATCTAAAGTGGCACTAGATTTAAATGACAATATAAATGAGGCATTAGGAGGCTTTTCTATTATGAATGAATATTCAACAAATATAACTTGCATATTTCCAAGTCTGGTCTTGGAAGCTCTAGTCCTTGAGATAAAGTAAAGAACACAGCACAAGAACTCACACAAACATACTGTTACTAAACATATGTTAATCTTTCCTGTTTAGCAAATTCTACATGAAAGAGGGGACATACTATTTTCCTGTTCACTTGTTAAGGTTGATATTACTTTTTTAAAGTTTTCTTGGTATTTCTTTGGAAAGACTTAGAACACTAGACTAAAAAAAAAAGTCCTGATTGACATACAATTATACATACATGGTTATGCACTTATTAGAAATATTTGCTAAGTAAAAATTCATTCCATGGTAAAAGTTTTCTATCCACAAAGACTTGATTTAGAAAGCAGAAAACTTTGCCACAAGTGCAGTTTAAGAGTTGAAACAAGAGCCCCTCTTGTGGGTAGTTGTCAGGTGCCAAGAACAATTATTTTGCATATCAGGGACTGCTCTTAGCTGATTTTTATTTTGAATCTACTTCTAGCCCTGCAGGTATGTGAAGAGCATACAATGGGCTCTATTCTCTGAAATTCATAAATTACTCTTCTAAAGTAAAATTAGCCGCATAGAGAGAACCGTGGCCACTCTTCAGGCCCTAGGACCCCACTCCTCCTGCAGAGCACTAAATTATGCTTATGAGTAGAGATTCTGTCTATCTTTATCATTGCCTCCAAATGCATTTTTATCCTCAGTGGTAGATATAGGCACTGGATTCCTAGAAAACTCCTTTTTTCAAATTTTGATCCAAGCCTGTTTTCTCCTTTAAACCACTGGAAGATGTCTAGAGTCCAAAATAATGATAACTATTATAGTATTATGCAGACACTCAATAAGTATTCATTGATGATACAGGTAAAGGACTAAGCAAGACTTCTGTATATTTTATGCATAATAAATGTCAGAATTCAAGCAGATCTCCTTTTCGGGATTCAGACGGCCTGAGTTCAAATGCTGCTTGTACAACTTATTCTACTTGTATGGTCTTAATTTAGTTTCTCGGGGTCCAGTTTACTTCTTGCACTAAATCTTCTGTTCCCTTAAGATTTCCTTAATGATGGGTTTGTGATGCTCACCTTAGGGAGTATTTTTCCAGTACAATGGTTGCATTGATATTAGAAAAAATGATAGCTACCTTTTTCAAGAAATGTTAATATATTGCCCTTAACATTATCTCATCATTAGGCACTTCAGGGTCTTCACCAATAATGTACTCATAAACAATATTACTCGGGTATTATATTTGATGGTTCATCAAATTTTGTTTTACTAGCATTTTTAAATTGAAGCCAACAAGATCTAATTGCAGTGCGAACTATACACTATATGGCCGGAAGTAAATTTAAAAGCAGCTCTCCTCATTGCCTCCTGAAATAAATTTAGCTTATGGGAGAAGGTCTATCAAGCAATTTTTGAAGCCTATCCCCAAACTTAAGGCTGAATTACAAATATGGGGTAATTTGGATTTAAGTCAACTTGCAGCTAAGATGATATTTAGTACAACTAAATATCATTATAGTGAATACAAGCTTCTCTATATGCAGTTGTCATAGAAATACAAGGAAAAGAGAAATGATTACCTAACAGTAATAGGCTTGCACCTATTTCAGCCCTTCTTTAGCTTCAATGAAGCTAACATAATGTAACTAGGTATAGCGTGAACCCAAAGTAGCCAATGTAATATTCATTGCAACCATAGATCTCCATCTCATACATAAAAAAGCATGGATGAAGTTATATATTTGCCAAATCAAACAGAGAAAAAGCCTTAGGTATCTAAGGCAGATGCTGGCCCGGGGTTTGTTTGTGCACCAGTAAATGTCATGACATGAAGGGTTTGTTTTCAAAGACAGTAGCTTTCATTACTGGGATTTGTCTATTCAAGGAGATCAAAATTACCTAACTCCTAATCCGTTTTCAATGATATTTCCTCTTACTTAGGCTGAATCATCTGTAAACTTTTTCCACTGGATTTCATGTATTTTGTTTGAAATGCCTCAAATAAATGCCCCTGAAAAGGGCAAATTCTTGATCGTAAGTTGTCAGACAGAAAAGAAAAAAAAACTCCACGTATTCTTAGGGTTATGAGAGTGGAGGGGTATATGATTGTAGGACAAAAATTCAAGTGGTATCTAATCCTATGCTTATGAAAAATTAATATGCCATCAGAGGAATCACAAGTACAGCTAAGATTAATGAAAGACGCTTAAAAAATTACAAGCACACAAACTGATTTGATTAAAAAATAATCTCACTGGTCGTCCTGTAATATTCTTCAACTTATCCGCATCTATTCTGTCAGATGGTTATGATTAAAAATAGGTCAACGGGAGGCTACTGATAGAAATCACATGCAAAATGCACATGCAATGAATAGTAGTAGGGATGTCCAGACAGTTTAAAATGAAAAAGCTTTTAATAAGTCTTAAAGAAAAAGGGAGGGAGGGGCAGCTAGGTGGCACAGTGAATAGAGCACTGGCCCTGGAGTCAGGAGGACCTGAGTTCAAATCCAGCCTCTGACACTTAACACTTACTAGCTGAGTGACTTTGGGAAAGTCACTTAACCCCAACTGCCTTCCAAAAGGCAAAAAAAAAGGAGGGGGAGGGAGAGAAGGAATGAAGCTGAAAACTTCTAACATCTTACCAGGATCGTGACTAGCTTTTTTGCCTTCAGTGCTGTCTTTCTCACTTGTGTCTTTATCATCATCAGCAACCAAGGATGTAGGTTTAATGGCTGCTTCTGGCTCTTCCCCTTGTTCTTCTGCTAAGAAAAGGAAAAAAAAATGCCAAACCTTAGGGACCAATTGACATCACTCAAGAGCCAGAGTATTCTCCCAAACAAGAGGGACACATTTAAAGTTTTTATGTTAATTTTGAATCATTTGTAAGAATTCACATTCAATTAAGAAGTTATAAACATTTCTTCAGTGAGGCATTATGAAATTGCCAATGTGAATTCATATCTAAAGCAATTCATTTTGTATTCCCTGATTAGAAGTGACCTGTAATTTTTTAAACCCACAGAGCAACGAATAAAATAAAACATAAAACATACATAACCTTATAATTTAAAGTTACAGAAGGCAGGGCCTTAAATCATTTAGACATAACATTCTCTGACTGTAGTAGGAGAACCTTTGAAGGTCAAGTCTTTGAAAGTCTAACAATTACAAACTGGTACAACCCAGGCATCCTTATCCAATAAGATGGGTATGATCCCTTTCCCTTTATCACCAGCAGTATGAAAATGTCCCACTGTATTTGATGATGGACAAAAATCTTTAGACAATTTCCTTCTATAGGGGGAGCTCTTTCTCGTAAGGGACCTAAAATGGTACATTGCTTCAGAGAGAACAGCATCATCCACACCTCACTTATGTGTTCACACCAGCTAGATTACATGGAAATCTTCACAGTAACTCAACCCTATTTAATTATTCTGTAAATCTTAGCTATGCTGCTGCTGGTGGATTAATCTGTTTATGCAGTTAGCTTCTATGCTGGGGCTGTGTAGCACTAATCCGTGAAAGACCCACTGTTCTCTTTCATCCTGTGATCATTTGTCTCTCACTGTGCTGATGTCACATTTTAATGAATTTTTAGCAATCTGAGTAATGCCAGATAACCAGACTTGCAACTCCCCACAGCATGGCATGCTGTTTTCATTGCAGCACGAAAAATAAAAATCATATTTCCCCATTCAGGTAGGAATTACATAAATTAGGAGAAGAAGGTAAAATGGGATTTGAAGCACCAGGCTGCTCAATTTCATAAAATCTTTAATGACCATATAAATTAACCCTGGAAAGGCAAAAGGTCACAGACACACATTTGCATACACTCCTCTTATTTGCTTTTGATAAGCACAGCTTTTATGCAGAGAACATGATACAATTAACCCTTCAGTAACCATACAAAATGCCTGGCTACCGACATTTTAAGTGTCAAGCATTAACTGAAAATTACACACTGCATAAAATTTTCATTGCAAATGCTATAGTGATTGAAAGGGGAAATCGTGGCCCTCTCCACACCCCATGTTTTATTAATAACATTCTGACAACAGAATGAAATATCCTCTGTCATATGTAGCAGCTGAGCACAAAAAAATTGCTACTTAGTGCCTCACTTGCCAACCATGCCCTGCCCCTGAGTAAGCAGAACAACAATGGAGGAGGCCCCTGCAGCCTCCAGGAGCACATCTAAAAGTTGGATGCAAAAAAAGCATTTAGTGAATTTTAAAATTAAACAGTTTGTTTGTTACAGCTGCGAGCCCTTTTCTGAGAACATGCCACAGATCAAGTAACGGTGCATGTTTACGGTTCAGGCTGTATACACAAAATGAGGTGTAGATCCCAGTTTGGGTGGCCAAAAGGACCGCAGTCAGAGGTAAACAGCCCTGGTAGGCAAATGCATAGAAGGAAATTACCATGAGAAGTGGGGCTGCCTGTGAGGGAGAGGTGGGGAGGGAAACACTTCACTGTTTTAGCCTGTTTTTCCCCCTCAGTGATGATTGCTAATCAAACACGGTAGGGTCCCTTGTCACAGCTGGAAGGGAGGCTGTATTTGTAAGGGTGGCAGGGGAGCACAGTTTGGGATGCTGTGTAGCTGTGATCATGACTGGATTGGGTTATGTTAATGCCAAGTGCACCCACGTGAGGCTCATATCCAGTGTCAGGCCCTGGGGCCTAAGGCAGCCTATGGCAATTACTTCTCGACTCATCCTCCTGAATGGACACAGGGCTTCTTTCAGTAGATTTACTGGACCTTTTCCCCAGGGCTGGAAAATAAAGTGTCAAAGGGCTACTGAGTGTCCTTATCTTGAGGGGACATAAAATTGTAAGGGCTATCACAGCACACATTAATAAAACATTGTGTGTCACCAGAAGAAAAAGAAAATTATGAAGCTACTAAAACAAAAAAGCTACAGTGTAATCTGGGTCTCATCAGGACATTTTTTTTTGCAGGGTGCTCTCCTGTTTTCCTGGTATGTGCTTTAAGTGTGAGAGAAATTCCCAGACATGTTCTCCTATACATCATCGTGGTGTCTGACCTCAGCCTGACCCTGGCAACAGTTTGAGAAATCTGAATGCGAACAAAGACTCTGTGTCAGCAGCAGGGAGAGATTGTGGGATAGACTTTCCCCATCAACTTAATCGCAAACAGCAGTTCTGAGGCCATAACTTTGCAGGACTCTTCCAAGCCACAAACACATAACCTTTGGAGGTGAAGTTGCCCCCCCACCACAACCCTCGTCACCCCTTCTGTGATTTTTTCCCAGTCCTCTGGTGCTTCCTTTGATGTAGCCAGGCAATTAGCTCTAAAGTTCAAGCAAGGCAGGCTTGTTTTATGGTTTGGAAGGTGAGAGCTGTTTATTGCAGGTAGGCTCTTTGGGGCCATAAAACAGGGCAAATTTTTAATCGTGCAAAAAAATCAGACCAACAACATACATCTCATAAAGACTATTATCATTGTAATGCAAAGATGAAACCGAATACTTGGACTTTTGGGGCCCTATACACACACACACACACACACACACACACACACACACATACTGATACTATATTCACATACATTTACACACATATATCTCTAGTCAATAAATACCATATAAATATACATATATATCCAATAAACACCAAATATATAAATATATTTTATACACATAATTAAAATATATAACTAGATATGCTTTGCTCCTCAAAAAGTATGACTAATAAAAACCGATAAATTAATTAGTAAACAGAGTAAAAAGAACCACCTTGGTAGTCATATGTGGGAATGTTATCTATTTGAAAATTCAAAGTGGCTCACTTATATTCCTCTAGCCAACATACACCAAATAGAGAAAATCCCCTACCAAAGTAGTTCTTGTGTTTACTAATAAATTCAGCAATAGACTTTTATTAATCATAGTTTTTTGAGGGGCAAGGCAGGATCTCATTTCATCTTTGCATCCTATGTCAAATACATAGTGAGTGCTTACTGCTTCCCAAATTGAATTTAATTAATACACATGCATAAAATACTTACGCAGAATTTGGGGAACGTACTTGAAATCCTTACATATGTTTTATTTTACTGTTTTGTTTACAAAAACTATAAAAAATATCTTTTTGAAAAATACCAAATTATATATTTACATGCTATACCTAAATTAAAAATAGCTATTAAATTTTGTTAGTGCTTCATCAATAAATGATGAATCATAGAAAAATCTTTCAGTTAAAATAGAGAAGATAAAATCTCAAGGTTTTATGAGAAAAGTAAAAAAAATCCCTTCAATAAGTTAACAAAGTTTATGAAATTAAAATGCAAAAAGTATTCTAATCTATAGTACTTTTATAGTAACTCATTCATTACTAACTTTTGAAGAAAAAGTTTGAGCATGATTTATTCAAGTTTTCTCATTTAAAACCAGCAATGGATGAATAACTACTCTTCATTGACTTGTAATTCATAGCCATTTACGCAAGCCAGGAGTGGTACTTTGGACTTTTTTTCCCCTTTTTTTCCTGGGCATTTAGGCTCTCTTCCTTCTTTGATGATAAGCCTCTGATCTGAGCCTCAGCTGACTGTGACAGCTTGCCTCCTATTGCTTTAATATACAACTGGGTTTGGGCAGCATTAATCCTGAGTCTCCTAAGAAAAAGCACTGTGAATTTTTAAAAGCCCATGGTGTATACATTTGAAGAGGAAGCAGGGAACAGTAACTCATGCCACTGAGGTCTTTTCTGAGGAAAATGGGAGAAAAGAGTTTTTACAGTTCTCCAAAAAGGGGATTAATTCAATATAAGTAAAGTCTCTGATATCTAACATGGTTAAGAATGAAGAGGTTGTTCTAGTTAATAAATAATTTTCTACCATTGATGGACTAATAATATTAAATTAATTTTTAAAAAATATATCATGCTAAAATACTGAACTCCAAAGCAATCCTGGGCATCTTTTTAGGATTTGGCAATGTCTCTGGGTCAGCATTATGAACTTCAGCTAGCCGTGAGAAAATTAGATAATGAATGTGAAAGCACTTTGTAGAATGCTACGTGAAAGTTATTTGTTATGATTTTATGCTTAAATGTAAGTGGTATAGAAGAGTGGGCTGATGTGTATTTTCCAGACAGCTTTTAAAAACAAATCTCTGGTATCAGCTCATTTACTTGCATAAAAGTGTGGAAGAGCTGATTAGTGGAGATTTCTGGTTGATGGAATGTCAGATAATCCAGCTTTTTAGTCTAGTTCATTGTGCCAAGTGCAGTTTTCTTCCTACTCTGCCACCTACTTCCTTCTTAAACTTAAAAGTGAGACAGGACTGTAAGGCACTATTAATATGTAAATCCAGGACCTACTTCCATTTAATTTTACCTTACACTAAAGTAACTCTTTGGTTAATAGAGGAGATTATGTACAGTTTTCTTGTTTTGGGACCTTTGAAGGAGGATAAAAAAACAATTTTGCAGTAGAAACATTTAATACTGAGAAGACATAAGATACCTACTCAAGAACAAGGAAACACTTTGGCAGATAGTACCACAATGTTATTCTAACTTTTGTTCCCTCTTGTTCAAACTGCTTCTTCCATATTGTTTTCTTGACAAAAGCCTGATTGCTACTGTAATGAGTCACTGACAATCAGGTTCTCCTAAGAAACCTCTGGATAGGCCTGCTTGTATATAACACCCTCTCCAGTTCCATATAGACAGGTACAAAGGGGGGAATAGCACTGTGAATAATACCACATGTCCCAATATAAATGTTTACATTAACTTCATGTCCCAAATCTTTTAGGAAGGCCAGTCCTTGACTTTATTTTCAGGACATGGTTTTGCCTGCAAAGATATTGGAATCATTGCAAGAGCTGGAAAGGATTGGGGAGATCATTTATTCCTGTCTTTTTACTTTATAGACGAAAAATTAAGTGTTTTGTCGAAAAAGTCATACAGCTGAGTAAATGGCATGATCAGCAAGGACTAGGACCCAGGTCCTCTGATTGCAAATCCATTGCCATTATCATTACGGCATGCTATATTTCAAATATACTTTTATAGTTACAAATTCTTTTTTTTCTAATCATTTTCCATACCCTATTATTATCATCCTCATTTTATAAATTTGAAAAACAAAGCTATGTCAATATAGCAGAAACAAATGGGCAAATCATTGCTGAGGATGGATAAGTTTTCAGGTGACTTATTTGGCTATGCTATAGCAAAAATCACAAAGAATTTACAATCATACAATAATCTGCAATATTGCTCAACTGGCTATTATTTCTGAGATAAATCCAATTCAACTCATCAAACATTTATCAAGTACCTACTAGGTACAAGGCATAGTGCTAGGCTTTAGGGATACCAGGACAGAAACAAAATGGATTTTGTCTAAAAGGAGTTTACATGTTACTCAGAAGATAGAGCATGCATATGAGTAAATACAAAATAATTTCAAGAAGAAAAAAATGCTGATAATCCATGAAAATAAATTTAGAGATTCCCTAAGACAAAGAAACTTTAAGTATAAAAAGTTTTGGTGTTACCAACATGATACCTAAATAGCTAATTTAATACAAAAATTCAAACTGCTTAGGCAGCATGGTATAATGGGACACAAGGAAGACCTGGGGTCAAAATCTATCTCAGACATTTACTAGCTATGTGACGTTGGGCAAGTCACTTGGCTTCTATTAGGAAGCTGGACTCAATGGACATGAAGATCCCTTATAGCTCTAAAGCTATGATATTATGATCCTTTATGTATTTAGCAAAAATTAGACAAATGATGTGGCTCACTGACACTTTTTCGACTGAGCTCTATCTAGATCTGCTAAATCCAGCAATTCAATTCAATGATTCAACAAAGAAAGGCAGTGAGGGTATAATGGTGGTATGGCAGTATGGTGGATGTGTAGTAGGAAAAGAAAGGGCCTTGGAGCCAGATAAATCTGAGTTCAAATCCTACTTCTGATACTTGTGTGACAAGTCACTTAACATATCAATATTTTAAATACCATAAAGTATACGAGCTTAAAGTCTAAAGATACTCAGTTGCAAAGAAGGTATTAACCTGCATTGTATATACAAAGTCATTGTACATTGACCTGTATTTCTTCATCCAGGAGTCCCTTCTATCAGTGACAATCACAGGTCCAGTCCCTAGCCAATTCAACACATTTTGGCTAATTCTCTGTACTTAAGGAATCTTAGCCAGTTACAGGGACACAATGATGATCCTCTATGTACATTTATGGAGCTTGTAGTTTAGAAGGAATACTGGTAACTATAATATAAATGACATATGCTAAGTTCACAGCTAAGGCAGAAAACAGCATTTCATTGTTTTTTTTAAAAGATGCTATGTACAGTCATACACTATATATTTAGCTTTAATTTTCATATATTCATATGAGTGATATGACCAGTGCCAAGTAATAATGACCGAAAAATAAATCTCATTTAATACAACTTAAAGATATTCTGGAAAAACAACATGACAGCAGTCTCTACCCCACCCCAGGGGTTTGTATAAAACATGAACAGACAGATGGCAATGCATTACCTGCAGTTGGTCTCAAATGCTGCTCTGTTAGATCATCCTCACAGACTCGGGCTCCCAAAGAGGCAGTTTCTGAAGAGGAAGGACATCATAGCGCTAATCAGTTATCAGCTTCATTTCCACATTTCCTCAAAAACCAATTCAGAATCCAAAGTACCATTTTTGAAGATTCAAGAACAGAAAAGACTTCTACATAAGAAGTACCATCAATTAACATTTATTAAGCACTTACTATGTACCAGGCACTGTACTAACCATCATGGTGTAGACTGTTAAAACTAGAGAATCCTTGCTACTGTAATGCACACTATTTTTCAAAGTGAGCATGTCAAATGATTATATCAGATTCTGTATGCTACATAATCTTTAGCAAGAGAAATAAATATATAGTTTGAGATAAATAAGACCATAGATAAGACACACTCTGATCTTTAAGTTGGGTTTTAAAAATAATTAGCATTCCACCTATGAGAAAGGCCACAACAAATTATAGATCTCACCTGTGGTTTTGGAAGGCACTGGTAATATAACTGATTACAGGTTAGAGGGATATGAATTCAAGTGAGATTGTCATAATTTATAATTTTTCTTATTTTGCCAAGGCCCCAATAGGCACTCAACATATCCTAGTTTATGTAAGAGATAAGAGCTGAGCACCAGGAATGTGGGATGGAAACCTTCTTAAGAAGGGTGAGAGGGTGAGAGATCAAGGTCAAGGGTGAATGAAGTAACAAAAGTAGTCCAAGCATGAAGCCAGATTCTTAATTAGTAAATGAGGAACTACCCAAACCCAAATCACCCAAAAATGAAATTACAGATTGGAATGAGTGTCAAGCCAAGATAGGCATACAGAGGCAGGTATTAGGACAACACTTGCAGACTACAAATGTCCACACTCTTTGTCTCTCCTCATAGGAAAAAGTGACCATTTAACCTAATCATCACTTAAAGTTCTTCTAAATTCAGGCCTAGGTATATGTCTCATAGAGTTTCATTGAATACTATGAAAATACGTTCTAATAAATTACTTTTGCATCTGAATATTAGGGCAACTATGAAATAGTGAGTTGAAAGGTATATATGTCACAATTAAAGACCAAATGCTGGTTAATTAACACAGCATGGAAGGATGATTATGATATTCTTGAATTATGTTTCTGTTTATATTTTTATTCCCAAAACTAATTGTTTATTTAATTAAGTTGTGCCTTGAGTTTAGGTCATTAGTACATAAAAGCTGTTTGTATTACATGAGTATTACATTTCAGAGTTAAATCAGTATCATCAAATAGTTTCATGTGGTAATGATTCTGATCAAGGCTGAAGGCTTTAATTAAACAAGTAACCTTCAAAACAAGGGGTACACAAAGGCACATTTATTTAATTTACTAATTGTTCTTCCTGCTGTGAACATTAGCTTTTGGTCTTTAGTTGTAACATATACATGAACACACACACAACCACACACCACAAATACAGTTTTAAGAAAGAGCAGCAAATAAATATTAAATTATAACATATTCTCTCCTCAAATATTTCTTTATTCCTAACTCCTCATGCTTAATAATTTCAAACTAATCATTGAATAAGGAAATATTAATTTATTACTTTAATATAATGCCTGGAATAATTGCTCGATTATATAAAAAAGAGGAGGAGCTATTCAATTCTAAGGAAAGAACAAAAATGGTTAATAGGGAGTTAGAACCCAAGATCATAGTATCAATGATTTATATTTAGTGGAAATCTAGTTCAATTCTTTTATTTCAGAGATGAGAAAACTAAAGTTAAGTAACTTGTCTGAGGTCCCACAGAGAGTAATACTCAGAGCCAGATTTTAATCCATGACTTCTATTTAATTCGGAGTTCTTTGACTCTGAAATCAGTGTTCTTTCTGGCATAGTATGAGATTTGGGAGAAAAGTAGAGAGATAGTCCATAGAAGGCCAACTAGTTGTGGCAGTGGATAGAGTGCCAGGCCTGAAATCAGGAAAACTCATCTATCTTCTTGAGTTCAAATCTAGCCTTAGACACTTACTAGCTATGTGACCCTGGGCAAATACTTAATCCTGTTTGCCTCAATTTCCTTATCTGTAAATGAGCTGGAGGTGGAAATGACAAACCACTCCAGTATCTGTCCACAATAGCACCTAGGTGGATCTGGGTCAATTCAAATCACCAGGCAGAACTGGACTACATCCTAGGGTACTAAAAGCTGATGAGTATGATCACTAAGATTCACTTAGGAGGTTCTAAAACATACTGGGGAAAAAAACAGAGATGGGCTCCAGGACCTAAGAATGTTGTCCCAATTTTCAAAAAGAGAGAAGAAAATGTAGCTTCTTAACTATAAAGACCAGTAAGAGTGGCTTTGCTTCCTGGAAAAATGCTAGAAATAGCATTAAAGGCCACCTAAAAAAGGCAACATTCATCACAAGTAACTTGCATGGTTTTATCAAGAATAGTTCAAGATATACTTCCTTTCCTTATTTGATTAATTTAGTGCCTTCTCTCTATTATTTCCTATTCATTCAGTATATAACTTGCTTTGTGTTTATGCGAGCCTGCTAGTGTGTGTGTGTGTGTGTGTGTGTGTGTGTGTGTGTGTGTGTGTGTGTGTGTGTGTGTGTGTGTAGCATGCTGTCTACCTCATTAAATTTTAAGTTCCTTGAGGGTAGAGATTGTTTTTTGCCTCTTTTTATATACCCAGGGCTTAGCATGGTGTCTGGCACATAGTAAAGGCTTAATAAATGTTTATTGGTTTATTGATCAACTGTTGATAAACATAGATCAGAATATTGTAGCTGTACCATATATAGGGTTTAGCAAAGTATTTTACAATGTCAATATCTATCATGCGATTCTTATAGACATGATATATGGACAAGAAAACAGTATCATTGTGGGGATTTGGTACTAATAAAATGGCAGGGCCTAAAAGTAGTCATTAATTTTTCAAGCTGAGTTTGGTGTCTAGTGAGTGCCCCAGGGCTGGACTTGGGCTGAACTGTTTTAAACTTAGGCCCAAGACAAGGGTGTGGTGGGTGTGCCCAGTAATACTTGAATCTGCCCCAAAGGGAGAGATGTCCCTCTGCAGTGGAGATTGCCAGGGGTGGGAGTTGCTTTCCCAGTTTCTGGGGACAGTGGGTTTCTACAGTCTATGCTACTACTACTCTTACCTCTTTCCTCTGCTTTCCATTCATTTCTCCACAGCTGCAGTCCCCAATAGCTAGCATTTATATAGTGCTTTAAGGTTTGCAAAACACTTAACATGTCAACTCATTTGATCCTCCTGACAACACAGTACAATAGGTATTACTATTACTTTCCTCAGGGTCCTATGCTCTACCCACTGGATCACCTAGCCAGAGGGGTGTTTTTGCTTGGTGGAGCCTAGCTTCTCTTGGAGTCAGATCTGTCTTCCTTTTTCCCATTCACAGGATTTCCTTTTTTTTTTTAAACCCTAAAGACTTCAAATAGTTGCATTCAGGTCAGAGAAAAAGCAAAGAGACTATTTCCCCACTTCAGTCCTGATTATTTTTCCCCCATGGCTCAGCCCATAAAATGTGGCCCTGGAACTTTGGCTGATATGGTCAGGGAAGGCAAATTTAAACATTTTAAGGGATGTCACTAGTTCTTTTATTGGTCCTTTATGGTGAAGTTCAGAGTGAGGGGAAAAGGGTCCAATTGGAAAAATTTTTTTTTAAGTCTGTATGATAAGCCTAAAAAGGTTATTTTAAAATAAAGGGCTGTTTATGATTAAAAGCAAACCTCTGCCAATTTTTACCCCTTAAAGTAAGTTTAGAAGTTAGTTAAAATAACTTTCATTAAGTTTTAGTTTCTTTAGTTTGATGAAAAATAAGTCCTTTATGATTGAGTATTCAATAAACATTCACCTTACAAAACATACCTGGAAGTGTACCCTAATTAAGTGTACTATGCACACATAAATACAATGTTTATCAAATTTTCAGATGACACAAAATTAGGAGAGATACTTAAGGTGTCAGGTGATAAAATCCCAGTTCAAAAAGGGCTCGGCAGGTTAGATTATTGGGACAAGCCTAACAAGATGAGATTTAATAGGTACATATGTAAACTCTTATGTGAGTTTAGAAGCTCAGTTACAAAAAGGCAGGGACATATAGCATTCACCTGTAGAAAATAATCTAAGGGTTTTCAAGGACTATGAGCTCACGAGCTGAGAGTGTTATATAAAGGTTAAAAAAAACAATTAGAAGATTCAATTTAAGATGTGTTAAGAGAGGGACAGTGTTTAAGACTAGGGAAGAGGTGAGCATAATATCATTGTACTATGCCTTATCAGGCCATTTCTGAAGCATTGATTCACTTGTGATCATCACATTTGAATAAGGCCATAGATAAGCTGTAGAATGATCTTAGGAGGGCCACAAGGATGGTAAAGGGTCTTGAGGTCATTTTGTTTTTGTTGTTGTTTGGTTGTTTCAATCGTACCATTTCCTTCCCCAGGAGGAAACTTGGGCAAACAAGGTTAAGTGATTTGCCCAGGGTCACACAGCTAATAAGTGTCTGAAGCCAAATTTTAACTTGGGTCTTTGTGTCTCTGGGCCTGGCATTCTAGCCATACTGTGCCACTTAACTGCCCATTCCTCTGAATTAAAGTTTTACTAAAACTGGTACAGGTAGCCTTGGTAGAGAGTGGCTTTCCCATCTCTCCACATCTTTGGGCAAAAGCTGGCTAAGGACGTCTTGTAGGGTTTGGTGTAGAAGGAATTATTTTTCCCATGTGCATATGTGTATACATTGGACTAGATAGTATCTGAAGTCCCTTCAAACTCAGATTCTATAATTTGGCATCCTACCCTGCAAAGTTATCATCTCAACCCACCCCCATCCCAATACAGCAAATGCTTAATCAGCAAATCCCAGGGAGATCCAGTGTTACTTTCAATTTGGACATTAGTCTTTTGGCTAAGAGTGTAGTTATTAAGAGCTACTTTGTCCACAATTAGTGTTGAGGGGGCAAGCAAGGGTAACTGCTTCTCAGTAATATAGTCTTATCAATTATTTAAACACATGCTCTTAAATGTTTCTACTTAAAACACAAAAGATTTCAATTTACATCTTTTTATTTACATATAAACACTGTTAATGAATGACTAATATCCTACCAGTACTTCAAATAAGGGCAAAAAATATCTTTCATATAATAATAATTAACTCTTATACAGGTCTTAACTTTGTCCACCCTGGGCTAAGTTCTCTATAATTATTATCTCATTTGATCCTCTCAACAAGTATGGGAGGTAGGTGCTATTATTATCCCCATTTTACAGATGAGGAAACTGAGGTAGACAGAGATTAAGTGACTTGCCCAGGATCACATGGCTGGTAAATGTCTGAGGCTAGATTTGAACTGAGGTTTTCATCACTTCAGGCCTAGCATACTATCCACTCTGCCATCTTAGTGCCCCAATTCATTCAGTCCCCATATTGTAATCTAAAGCAGTGGCCTCAAATTAAATTTTATGTTTATTTTATGTTTATATCATTCACCTATTTGTAACACAATTATCTAAATCTTTGCTTTCCCTCACAAAGACTTGTTGATCTGATTATTTAATCATAAGAATGAAAGGACAAAGAGATACAGAATGTACCATAGGGAACTGCAAATAGCGTCACAAGGCTTTGGGATTTTCAAAACCTGTTTTCAGCACATCCTGACTAGAGATTCATAGATCCGGAGTCCACACAAAAATTTATTTTAAAATTACCATTATTTTATATGAACACATTTTGCATGATTTCACTGATACTAATCTTTATTGCAAAAAATTCTTGTCTTTATGGTGAAAACATTTTTAAAAAGCTAGTTTTGGGAGGAGAGGTTAGGACCTGAGATTTCATCAGTGTAGGGGAATTCCTGTGGTGAAAATGTAGCTGTTAACTTATAGTTTTGTGCCTTTGCCTCAGAAGTTAAATGATTTTTTTGAGGGCCACATAGCTGGTATGTGTCAGAGGGTGGACCTGAACCCACATCATTCTGACTACAATGAAAGAGTTTTTGTCCACTATACCAAACAGGCTTTTTCCTTGCATTTTAATCATTTCTCTAGTCCCTCCTCACAATACATCCACCACAAAAAAGTCACTCTATATATCATAGAATTCTGGACACATTTCATACCATTGAAAAAACAAAACAAAACAGATTAATCAAAAAGGTTCCAAGTGGATTTGAATACATTCCTGAGGATTCTAAAATGTCTGTTAATCTCTAAGAAGTAGAGGGAAAGGCCTGTGGTTCCATCCCCAAGCTAACATTGGCTGTTTTCTCCTTATGTGGGTCACAATTCTCATAAATCTAACAACGGAGAAACACAATGCAAAGTTTTAAGAGGATTTGTCCTTTTGCCCACACTTAGATAGAAAGTTCTAAGTTCTCAATAGGTCTAATTTTAACAGTATTTGAGGAGTCTCTTGAGACTTTCCTGGGCACATAGTGATGTTTGACTAGGAAAGGAAATAGCATAGCTATGCAGCAAGAAAGGAGACAGGGCAGCTATAATGGCCCCTGGAAGAATAGGTTGCCAAATAATAGCCAAAGATCTAGACTGATATATGCCAAGTTTTAAATTTTTTTTTTAAATTTATGAAATGAACAAACATTTCTACGATATAGTAGAATAAAACTAATTGCACACGAAACTGCAAATCTATTACATGCAACTTGCTATTCTTTTTAAATATATAATAAAGTTATCATGAAATTTCTTTTCCCCCCTTTTCTCCTTACATCTCTTGAATTCTTCTAAGAGTACATGAAACTATATTGATAATCTATTTAATTCTGACACTTATTTGTACATTGCATGAGTTTAAAGAGGTGGGAAATTCCTGTTTTAGGGTACTGTATAATAAATAAGAAGGATTGAATTAAATTTTAAGGTTCAAGAACAGTAGTAGATAAAAGAATAGATACATGAGTGAATGAAAAACATTAAGTGCAAAGCATTGTGCTAAGTGTTGGGGTCACAAATGGAAAATCAAGAAAGTCCTGGCTCTCAAGGAGCTCACATTCTAGTGGGAGAGACAACACACACAATAGGAGGTTTCAGCTGCAAGTCAGATAGAAAGACCCAGTGATCCTTAAGGCCTAGTGGCAAAGCAAATGGTAGCACATCTTTTATATTACGTCTATTAATAAAACAACACCTATTGATCCCTTTGACAGTGCCAAGGATTTTGGTGATGAGAAAGGAGAGGAAGCAAGAATACTCATAGGTAAGGGAAAAGATGGGCAGCTGGGGGAACGATGGATAGAGGTCCTTGCTGGAGTCAGAAAAACTCATTTTCCTGAGTTCAAATCTGGCCTCAAATACTTAGTAGCTGTGTGACCCTGGGCAAATCATTTAACCCTGTTTGCCTCAGTTTCCTTATATGTAAAGTGAGCTGGAGAAGGAAGTGTAAAAAACTCCCGTATCTTTGCCAAGAAAACCCTAAATGGGTCCCAAAGGGTCAGGCACAACTAAAAATGACTAAACAACTACAATAACAACATGATGTGGAATTCAAAATCAGAGGACACAGATCAAGTCCAGACCCACTTTTAATGTCAGGCAAAACTCTGAGTCTCAGGCTCCTCTTCTGAGAAGTGGAGATAACAATAGGTACTCTATTGAACTTGCAAGAGTTGTAACACTTAACTGAAATAATACTGAAAAGTTGCTGCAAAGTCTTTTTGTTGTTGTTGTTATTGTTGTTCAGTCATTTCTGATCCTTTGTGACCCTACTTAGGGTTTTCCTGGAAAAGATACTGCCATTTCCTTCTCTAGCTTATTTTACATATGGTGAAACTGATGCAAACAGGTTTAAGTGACTTGTCCAGGGTCACACAGCTAGTGTCTGAGGCCAGATTTGAACTCAAGAAAATGAGACTTCCTAACTTTAGGCCTAGCACTTTATCCACTGTGCTACCAAGCTGCTCTAAAATATAAACTAAAATAATGTTACATCATGATTGGAGGAAATTTCTTAAGGTTTTTCCCCGCCTTGGCTGGCAAAAATGTTTTCAGGTCCTACGTATATATTATGATAGAATAATAGTTTTTTAAGCCACAAGTAATATAAAACAGACAAAGACAAAAAATAGTCATTGAACTTCCAAGAACACATTGCATATCATCTTAATGAATGATTCATAGTAAAGTGGATAGTACATTGCAAAGCAGACTATAACTCCATCAACTATGGAACACTGACTTAGACTAATGGTTTCAGAAAGGCATGCAATTCAGTTTCCTGCCTCATTCTTGCTTTATAATTGTAGCTGTAAATCGAAATATTTTAAGAAAGTCGCTTTTGAGTAATCATATGCATTAATTAGTCTAAGCTACAAACATCTGGGTATTGAATGTGCTCTTAGAACTTATTTCCCCAGAATAACGGGTTCTGGTATTGTATGTTAGTACAAGGTACTAACTAAGAGAATCAGGAATTGAACTTCCACGAAATTCACTTGTCACGTGGCATGTTACTCTCTTCTTCATCCACCATATTTTAACACTTGACCCTTTTTAATTAATGACACGTCAAATACTGAAATTACCTTAGTTTATCCTATATCTTGATCTATTCTGTGGTTTTGTTAAAGGCATGTGAAAGATCATGTTCTATTGGCTAATGTGCCATGGTACCAAGAAATGTAAAAAAATAAAAGACAAAAAAACCTAGAAGGCGGTATCCAGTGTTTATGGGAGGAATAAGGACAAGATGTGGCTGAATTGTGTCTGCCTCATTGGAGAAAGTATCCGACTGACACCTCAAAAGCCATTCCCCATTTATGCCCCATTTCTAAGATCACAATGGCACCTTTTCTGCTAAGTGTGAGCTTCTTTTTTTGTATCCCTTTACCTATTTGGCCAATATTCTATTAATAATCTGGTTCCCATTCCCATCTCAACAGGTTGGTTGAAATGCAAAAGTGAAATAAATTAAACATCTGAAACTTTTAAAGAAGTCTCCAAACTTTAAAAAGAAAACAAAACTGGCAACATTATGCCAGCCTTCATGACTCTTTCTCCTACTCTTCCAGATAGACACTCTGTCAAACTTGCCCTCTAATTCATACATGTAATCAATTCTCTTCCCTGTATCCCCTTCCCTGAAGTGTCAGAATTTCCATATTTCTAAGACTATCTGTGGGTTCATAATGGGAGGAAGGAAAGAAAATGTGAAAAATAAGACCACTTTAGGGAGTTGTCCCGAGGGGGATTCCCCTGGGTAGGTCCAACTTAATTATATCTCAGGCCAAAATATCTCCTCCTACATTCCCAGAAGATATTCACCCCATTTTGTTGTGGGGGCTAAAATTTTACAAATTAAAATTTACTTTGTGTTAATAAACATCCTTTAAAATGTGAATATTCTGGGTTTTTAAGGTGAATTCCAGACGGCTTTCCTCCTGACAACTAGTTGAAATAAGCTCTATCCACAGAATTTGAATTCTAACTGAGGGTTGAGTGAGGATGGCAGAAGGGAATTTTGGTTCAGTGGATATACTTGGGATGAAGGGAGAGTAAAATCTACCCTGCCTTACTCCTTCCTATAGTGGGGATACTACAGTATGGGCCTGGCTTTTTTTTTTCCTCTTGTAAAATAAAATTGATCATCTCTCCCCCATGACTGCCCCTTCCCAATAAACATTAAAAAAAAAACAAACAAACACCACAGCAAACATACACAGTCTACAAAAACAAATTCCCACACTGGCCAAGCCCAAAAATAAACATTTCAGTCTGGATCTCAAATCTATCTTTAATTAACCCCCCCCCCCCCTCTCTCTCTCTCTGTCTCTCTGTGTCTCACTCTCTTGACTTGCCCAGGGTCATACATCTAGTAAGTATTTGAGGCTGTATTTTAACTCAGGTACCCCTGACTTCAGGGTAGATACTCTATTCCCTGCACTAGTTGCCCCATCTTTTTCTCTTTAGACTTTTTTTTTTACCTCTTGGCTGACCTGTCCACTCCCACAACTTCAAGTATTATCCAATGGAGATAACTTCCCAATTCACATTTTTTAGATCTGGCCTTTCGCTTGAACTTCGGAACCCCATTTCTTACTTTATTGCTTCTACTATTAGGTCCAATGGTTCTAAGATTCAACAAGGGGTTTGGATTCTGTACCTGTCCACAGACGTATAAAATGCTTCACTTTGCATGGATCAGACTCATGTTCCCACATAACCTCTCCAGTTAAGGTTATCTTCTTTCCTCACCTCTGCCACTACCCCTCCCACCCCCCTCCTGTACAACCATACATTTTATTGTTGAGTGCTATCAATATTATCTCTACAGTCTTCCTTGAATCTGTTCCTTCCAACTCCTACCTAAAAACCTTCATTTGTTGTTACCTGAACTAATGAAAACATCTTCTAAACTGCTCTCCTTGAATCTGACTGATCGCTTTAATACACTGCTAGCAGAGCAGTCTTCCAAATGCAGAAATGATAACATTACTCTGCTGAGTAAGGAACTTTTTTTTTTTTAAAAAGCAATTGGGGTTAAGTAACTTGCTCAAGGTTACACGGCTAGTCATTATTTATGTGTGGGTGCTCATTTTCTGAGGCCGGATTTGATCTCGGGTCATCCCAACTCCGAGGCTGGCGCTCTTACTCACTGCGCCACCTAGCCACCCCTGAGTAAGGAACTTTTAATGTCTTTCTATTACCAACTGATCTCCAGGTCATGCTTGCTTGAAAGACTATTTTACAGAGAACTTACATGGGGCAAGTAGTCACATGGTGGTCAGAAGAAGCAATAGAAGGTCACTCTCAAGGTCTCGCTGAAGAACTTTGGAATTGATTTGCATGATAGGGGAGACAGTGACATAGGACCACCCAGGATGGAGTACCCACATCAAGGACGGTGCTGTGCTCTATGAGCAAAGCAGAATCGAAGTTGCTCAAAAGAAATGCAAGTTGTGCACATTTAGAGAATCCACCCCAAATGTTCCCATGGACTATTTGTGCCTGACCTGTGCTGGAATAATCTAAGCTCATTTTGATCTGATCAGCCACAAACTCTAACTTGACTCTAGTATAGTGATGTCATTTTGGTCCTCTTTTAGAACAAAGGACAACAACCAACCAACCAGACTGCTCACTGGTGCATCATTCTCCCCCGCCCCTTCATATGTCAATTTTATACTACTTCCTGTTCCTTATATCCTCTTATCCTCCTTCTCAGGTGTACTTATACAAATCATTCTCATCCTTTAAGGCCTAACTCAAATGCCTCTTCTTCTAGGACATCTTCCCCCTGAAGCAAACTCTCCTTCTGAATTAATATGGCATTTTGCTTGTAATTCCTTTAATATAGCTCATAGATTAGACCACAATAGGTCCTTGCCCAGGCTCCACTTTTTTTTTCCTTTGGAGGTCAATTGGGGTTAAGCAACTTGCCCAAGGTTACACGGGTAGTTTTTTGTTTTTGTTTTGTTTTTGTTTGTTTTGTTTTGTTTCATTTTTTTTTTTTTTTGGTGTGTTAAGTGTCTGAGGCCAGATTTGAACTCAGGTCCTTCTGAATCCAGGGCCAGTGCCCTATTCACTGTGCCACCTAGCTGCCCCTCTAGGCTCCACTTACTGGCTATATTTTGGGTCCTCTTGGCATAGAGTGAATGTCTATGGTAACTGTTTCTCTTTGGAACAGCAACACTGAGGGTCTTCTCCTCCCAGCTTGATTTTTTTCTAATTAAAGGGGCTATCCTTTGACTCACTTTTTAAAGAGGCCTAGTCATCCAATGGGAGTTACCTCACTCAAATTGAGAACCTGAAAAGGCCTCAACCTAAAAGGGCCAGGGTCCCCCAATGTATCCTTGAGTCATCTCCAGTCATCCTGATGAATTTTGGATCACTGGACCCAGATGGCTCTGGAGGTGAAAGTGAGGCTGATGACCTTGTACAGCCCCTCCCTCACTCAAATCAGAGTCAACTGCAAGTCTTATCATTTCCCTGATGCCATGGTCCTCTCTGAAAATGAAGGACAAACACAACAGCATAACTTTGTAGATTAGTTCTTAGTGTACTTGTCTTATCTCCCTAACTTTATTGAAAACTCCTTAAGATCAGGGACTCAGAGGCGTGCATTTTTTTTATCTTCCACAAAGCCTGGCAAGGTAACTCAAACACAGTAGGCATTCAATAAATGATTGCTGCATACCTGCATGTATATATGCATATGCATGTATGAATGAATGAATAAATTATGCTGCCACAAAAAAGTATTCAATTTCTATTCCTGTTGTCATTTATGCTACTACAATGCCATAGTTGCTTTAAACCCTAACTATAGGCTGGGGCTACTGATAACAACTCATTTTTCTCAACTAATTTGTAGACAGCATAAATTCTCTTAAAATTTCATTTTATTTAATAATTTCCCTTACAGAAATTTTGCCTTACATGCACACACTTCTGGTACATTTCTTGGTTCCATGTTTTGTCTCTGCTTTGAAACAAAAGGGACAAATCTGGTCCCTAATCTTGATTTCAGTATAGTACTAATTTAAATAAAGATATATTATTCAATTTTGAAACCATCTATAGTTTCACTGACCAACAAGCTGCCCAAATACCAGGTGCAAAGTACTTTTAGGCCTCTTCACATTCTTTGGTTAACATTGACAGGCAAAGATTTTCAATTGTTGGCACATTTTGTGGTCTCCTCCGGGTTACTCATAAATATATAACACACCACTGGTCCCACACACTGATCCCTGCTCTATCCACTATTAACCTCTTTTCATGCTGAGAACTGGCCATTTATTTCTACCCTCTGCTTCCTATCTCATAACTAGTTTTTAATCCATGACAGACCCTTACCTTCCACCCCATGGTTACCAAGTTTTCTTAATAGCCTCTTATGGAGGCTTTGTAAAAGGCCTTTTGAAATTATAAATAAAGGCTATCCACTGGTGCTTCTTTATCCACTGTTTCCTTAACTCTTTCAAAGATTTCTTATGGAGGCATAATTTATCATCAGTGAAGTCACATTGGTTTGTCTCAATCAGGTATATCTTTTTGGTACTAAAATCTTAAGTCAGCTTCATTGAAATGTTTTTATGTGATATGTCGCATCTGTTTTTAACTCACAGGGTTGGGGTCATCTTTAAGGCCTTCTGTAATGACAGGTAGACTCTACTGTGACTTTTAAAAGTACTACTTTTAAATGACTACAGTCATTAGAGTTGAAGCATGCAACTACTTTTTTTTTAATTTAGCAGATATATTGAACGATCTTGTGGCTGCCAAAGTTTTAATACAATTATATTTAATGACTAAGTTCTTTTTTCCTTCCTTCTTTCCTTCCTCTCTCCCTCCATTCTTTCTTTTTCTTCCTTCCTTCCCTCCTTCCTTCCTTCCTTTCTTTCTTCCTTCCTTTCATTTTTTCTCATAATTTATCTTTGGTGAAGTCACACTGATCCCTTCTGGTGACTTCTTTTCCTTCCTTCTTTCATCTTTTTTTTGTGAAATTGTTTTATTTTTTCTTTTGTTCCCACTACCTAGGGGAAACAACCTTTTCAATGAGTAAAAATAAATTATTTAACTATGCTTCTATTTCCTGAACTCAGCAATACATAGGGGTGAAGGACAAGAAGAAAATAAATCTGCCATATTTTCTAAATTGTTTCCTTTAGACACAACTACCCAGCCATTAGCAGTCAATGTAGAAAGGAAGCATTATTAGGTGAAATGTTGGTAGATGATATTGTAGATTTGGATGTAAATCCCAGTAGCAGATACCCTAGATAAATCCTGGGGGAGGCTACACTTTCAATTTTTACTATCTACTTGAGGTGACCAATAGACCCATATTCTCTCTGTAGTAGTTCCTAAGTGGGTGATCTTCTTGGTGTAAAAAGATTATGCTAGTGACCTACTCATTTCTTTTAGTCATGGTTAAGTTGTCCTAGTGCATCTGCCGGAGCACACCTTTCAGAACAGGAGAGAGGCTTGGCTGGCCTGGGCATCTATCATCTCTGCTTAGATTTATCAGTGGTGACGACATGCAATTACAGACCCACACACATAACCCAAGAGGTACAGACACCGCATCTGCTCCTGGCTACTGCTTCCAGAGGATTTGTGACCAGTGGTACAAACACCTGTGGAAATAAAAGAGGCATATCTGGGAACCCTAAGTGACTACAAGTGTTATACTGCCTTGAGTGCGGCTTCCTGGCTCTTGCTCTTTCTACCCACCTCCCAAAGCTCTTTCTGAAGTAGTAAAGATGGTCAAACAAGTCTGAGTTTAGCAGCTATGAAAGCTGAATAATGTAAAGCTGTGGAAAGATGGCAATATTTTGTGTCTGTAGACAGGTTCAAATTCCAGTTTGTCCACTTAATTATCTCTTTGATCTTGAGTAAATTCCTTAACTCCTCTGTTCCTCAGTTTCACCATCTACAAAATGAAGTAGATAGATTCTATGACCTCTAAGTTTCCTTCCATTTCTAAATCTGTGATCCTATTCTTCCATCTTCAGAGTAGAAAACTGGCTAGTGAAATTCTCAGTACTGTTTCCTTTCCATCTTGGTCATCAATTCAGTTATTCTTTCTTCCCTACCATATATACCAATAAAAATGAAAGCTCTGTGTTGCTGGTCCACATTTTGTACTTGTATTGGTTTACTATGAGAATCTATTTACAAGTTAGAAGCAGTCTGTGCTCTATGGCTAGGGAACCGGACTGCACACCATAGGTGGATGCAAGCTGTCTCATGACTTCATTAACATATTGGTCTAACCAATCAAACAAAGCCACCCCCAAAAAAGGCCTGAGAAGCTGAAGAGAATGTCCTTAGTAAGACTTAAAGATTTCTAAAGATTCTCTTTAATTGACCACTTTGCATGCTAGTGGCCTAAGGAGCTCAGAGTTTCTCATTTTAAAATTAATTTCAATTCATTCTAACAATAAGGTTTTGGAGAGATAGCTTTAGTTATCTTCCATAATTGTTATAGTTGTGGGGGGAGGGTAGGAATATGTGTAAGAGAGGGTAACAATATACATTTTTCCAAATATAAAGAAGAGAAGTCGAAGCCATCTGCCCCTGCTTGAGGGGAATGTAAATTTTGCTGAGGAAATAGTTAACAAGAGGAAAGGCATCCCTTCCTCCTTTTATATTTGTGTTTTTATTTTTGTTTTGAGGTTGGATTTGGCAGTCTCCCTCATGATGGAAGTGCAGTGGCTACTCATGAGCCTAATCCCACTACTGACTGGCATGGAAATTTTGACCTCTTTTCCCCACCTGGACAAGTTTGTTCCTCTCTAGGCAGCCTGATGGCTTTCTCCCAGGAGCTGATCAAATTGGTGCCAAACAGTACTGGCATCCAATTAATTTTAGCTCTACTGCAGCTCAGAACTCCCCAGCTAGTGCAATCCACCAGCTTCAGCTTCCGTGAATAGCAGGGATTACCTGAGTCACCATGCCCAGATGGCTCAACTATACTCCTGGCAAAATACAGTTAGTGCTTTCCTGGCTAAAAGGTGTTACTCGATGTGATTATTTTTAATATTTGTTTCCTTTAGACACAGCTAAGATTATATTTAAATCTAATAGAAGAAATTTCCCTTAATTTCTGGGAAGTGGAAAGAATTCTGGACTTAGTGTCAGTAAAACCTGGGTTCAAATCTCATCTTTGAAATTTGTCAGCTTCATGACCATGGACAAGCCTCTTAGGTTTTTAGTTTGTAAAATTAGCATATTGATACCTGTAGTGCCAACTTCATAGGGTTATTGTGAGGCTCCAATGAGATAACATACTGGCTGTCCCAAAAGTACTAGGGTAGTTTTAAACTTTAATAGCTTAAGGCTATATAAGATTTAATAGTTTACATAGGTTTTTAAACTTTAATACTTTAAAAGCTATTTAAGCTTTAATAGCTTAAAACTGCACTAAAACTTATTGACTGAAAGGGGTTTGTTTTTTGCAAACTTTAAAGTGCTATGTAAATAACATACCATTATCATTAGTATTATTAAATTGCAATAGCAATAAGCAATATTTTCCTCATAATTATTTAAACATTTATTACATTTTTGGCTTTGAATCAAATATTTGTTTAATGAATACGTAGTTTTAACTTTTATAATTTACTCTCTTTTGTTTTGAAGAAAATTTCTCAGTGGGTCCTGCTGTTCAATTATATGTAATAGGTATTCATACTTTGAAATTACTGTTATGGAAACAGTACTGGCATTTGGAATGATTTCCTTTTGATGATACTAAATTAGATGATATAATCAGTATTACTCAGTGGGACTAATTCAATTCTTATACCAATGCCTATGAACTAATAAGAAATATACTAAATCAATAAGTGTCTCCAAGCAAGTTGTTCCAAAAGGCACATTTTTACACCATTAGAAAAATAAATATATGGGTCTTTACCTAGGATAATACCTTTAGTCAGGTATAATTGGATAGCTAAAATCCTATTTGTTACCTCTTTTCTTTTTATTTGATCTATGTAGCATTTTATAAATATCACATTTTATAATATACGAGGGTTTTTTTTGGTAGATAAAGAAACCAATATAAACTAAATTAATCAAGCCAGGATTAGAACACGGCTCCTGACTCTGGTGTTCAGTTATCAATCATTAAGTATCCTTCTCCAGTGAGGTGATATTGTGATTTACCAAAAGGCAGATATGTGTATGTACACACATACACACACACACACACACACACACACACACACAAATAGCCAGTGAATACTGGCCAATAATGAAACAGTAATACAAATGAAATAATTTATTATAATTTTCCAAAAAGATAGTTAACTTTCTAGCCCATCTTTTGTTTTTCTAAGGAAAAAGATGATTTATGGATGTTTGATTCAAAATCTTTCCATCTATTGAAACTAAAAAAGTGTACAGACACAAGTATCAGATCAAAATGATTGCATGCAAGCATCTTTGGAAAAACACAAAATGTGAAATTTAAAGAATGGAATTTGCTATAATTAGAGGAGAATGGCCAGCAATGAAGAAGGAAGAAGGCACCTTCTCCTCCTATTCCTCAGTATAAAAGGAGAAACTGCAAAAGTTCTTTCAAACATCATGAGGGAGACAGGGAGAAAGAGAAAGAGAGAGAGAGAGAGAGAGAGAGAGAGAGAGAGAGAGAGAGAGAGAGAGAGAGAGAGAATCTTCCAAGATTCTCTCAAAGGCTTTATAGAAATAATCAGAATGGGTTAATTGAATGAGTTTCAACAAACAGATAATTTGGAGCAGTAAGGCAGCTAAAGATCAGATCTGTCTAGATTCTGTCAATTTTTACTTCAATAAAGTGTTCCATTTTGAATGTGCAACAATCATATTTACAACTCATAGCAAAAATTTCCCATTACTGCTCCATCCTATTAGAGAAGGGGGGTTTCTCTATGAGAACAGAACTTCAATGAAGTCCTGCAGCATGAAAGATACTTTACCTCTATCTCATGGGGAAGCAGATTATTTTTCTTGATATTTCTTTCAGTTATTGAGTTACTGTATGGTGAACTGGATGTTTCAATAAAGCTATAATTATAATCCAATAGACCTTTCTTCCCTTCTACAAAATGAGGAGTGGGGAGAAAGTTTAATCAGATTTTCCTCTCTCAGAAGCTTTCCTCTGATAGAATATGGAAAGTCTTTATGAATGACATTTTGCTTTTTTAACGTCTTAACTCTATACTTTCTATGATATTCAGACAGAAATTACAGGTCTCCATTAATTTGTATGTTCTCAAGTTTCAGCCTACATTCATTTATTTAGTTTTTAACCTTTCTTTCCATAGGGAATACTAATAACAAACATTTCTACAATCATGTTTTTTAAAATATGTATTACTATTATACTGTAATTTGTAATTCTGATATTGCTGAAATAGTTGAAAGCTATATTCCTTTTGTTGTTTCTTTGCTATTGTTCCTCTGACACTGCCATTGCTCTGAATATTCCTAAATAACATATATGACATCTTTAACTGTTAGAGGTACTTCTTTTCTGAAGGTTTTGGAAGATAACTGAATTTTCCATAGTACCTAAAATACTTGAGTTTCTCTTTAAATATGACATATTAAGTACTTTAATTCTGCAATTCTTTTTAGTTTTCTAATGTCAATTTCAACATGTATTTGGATCATAATCACCTTCAGATAAAGAAGACGAAACACAAACCAAAACCTATTTCATAGGTTGAGAGCTCACATTCACAAATTGATGCAAAACCTAATAGCTTTCATTATGCTTCATGATTGCATCTCTTAGATACAACTCTATTCCCTTTCTCTGGCTAATATCACTTCTTGTATTTTCTTAATTATACTCATACTTGATGAATATTTAATTCTGACAATGAAATAAACTAATGTCAAAATAAAGTTGTAATTCTATGACCCTTTACACTGTATTTTAGTCTTTTGATCATCATTTTATTTTTCACATTTTACTTTTGTGGATGCTTTATAAAAAATATCTCAAGAATAGTCTTTGCTTCTTTATTCAATGTTTCGTGATTTTATTTTTCAATTCTAAGAATATATTCAGGCATACTATAATTTACATAAAGGTAGGATATGTGTAGAATAGCAAAGTATGTTTTTCCTCAAGCAACCAGGGTTAAATTCATTTGGGAATTTTGAGTTCACCAGCCTCAGACTGCTCATGGACAAAGGCTACATTAACAAAAGAGGTTGGATTCTTAAGGGTGCACTGGTGGCTCAACTTCACTTCAGGCTTTGATTACATTTAAACTGTAGTAGCACGCCCATTCAATTACAAGATGTCCATGTCATCCAAGTAAACTCTGTATCTTAATACTGCATTAGACTAATATTCTGCATTCTTCATTAAATTGGAATTTACCTCAAACAAACTGATTTTGTATCCGGCTTCTCAGTATTAAAACTTGCTCCTTAAAA
The DNA here is from genome assembly GCA_011680675.1 of Gymnobelideus leadbeateri. Taxonomy (NCBI): domain Eukaryota; kingdom Metazoa; phylum Chordata; class Mammalia; order Diprotodontia; family Petauridae; genus Gymnobelideus; species Gymnobelideus leadbeateri. The sequence goes on from WOXC01003866.1 coordinate 175,921, forward strand.
ATCAACCAATGATAGCTAGTATTAAGTACCACAGAATCATAGAATCTTATAGTTGGAAGTGACTTTAGAAGCCACTTGCACCCAACAAATTAGCCACTTGTACCCAACCAAGAATTATTTTTACAACATCTTCACCCAATTCTATCCAGCTTTTGCTTTGAAGGCCTCTATTGAGGTGCAGCCAAACCTACTTTTGAAAAAGTCTTATTCAAAGGCCAATTTCCCTTAGATCTAGCCCAAAACAGTTGTTCTGTAATTTCCATCTATTGATCCTTTTTCTGTTCTCTGGAGTCAAAGAGAACAAACCTAATCTCTTTTATAAAGAACAACCCTTCAAACACTTAGAAACAGCTATCTAGTCTTCTGTTTTCTAGGTTAAATACCATAAGTTCTTATCATTGACTCCCTTATGACATGATCTTGAGGACTATACTAGCTGTCTTCCTCTTTGACTTGCTAGTACCATTGATAAAATATGTAACAGAACCCAAAACAAAACACTGTCTGCTATCTGACCAGGGCACAGTATGGTGACAAAATATGAATATCAGTTTCCCCATTCTGACTATTCTGCATTTCTAAACACAGTGTAAGATTCCATTATCTTTTTATCATTGTCCCATTATGGTGTTATATACTGAGCTTGTTGTTCATGAAATTTCCCTGATGCTTTTCAGATCTGCTTTCCATCAGCTGCTTTCTAGTGTTCATTTTGTACTTGTAAAGTTGTATTTTTTTAAACACAAATATAGGAGTGTGCATTTATCTCTATTAAGTTTTAATCTTAATAAAGGCAATAGAATGTAGAATGGACAGAGAGCTCATCCTGAAGTCAAGAAGGCCTAGGTTTTAAGTGCTGCCTTTGACACATACTTAATGAAACACCCCAAATAATACCAACATTTCAAATTATTTTGAAAAGATGGACATTCTTAGAATGGAATCTCGAAAAAGCCATCTTTTTGAGTTTGACAGCACAAATCCAACTAATAGACCAATTATATCAAAATTGAATAATTTTTTCAAAGTTGCTCTCTATTATAATAATCATGAATGAACTCATACTCCAGTAGTGTTTGACAAAGAGTATAAAAACATTTTGGGACCTGAATATAACAGCTTATCTTCGGGGTATGTGTTGCAAGCTGGAGAAGGAAATGGCAAGTCACTACAGTATCTTTGCCAAGAAAATGACTCCAAAAGGGGTCACAAAGAGTCAGACACTACTCAAACAACGGAACAACAGCAACATGCATTGGTAAGGTAGGGACCATAGAGGAAGAAATGAAACCGTTTAGAAATATCCCTAAGCTCAGTTGTCAAAACCACAATGGCAGAAACAGCTTGAGAAAAGTATTGAAGATCTTTAGGAAGGCAATGCAAGACTCCATGAATATCTAACCAGAATATACAGTAGAAAACTAGAATCCCAAATCATCTGATTGAAGGCAACAAAAAGAAACATGTAGAATAGAACCCAGGAAACAAAACTGTATAAGAAATTATTTATATTCTTAATTTGCAATCACAGAAAAAAGAGCACTGGATTTGGAGTTGGGTGACCTTGGTTTTAACCCAAGCTCTGCCACTTGAATAGCTGTGTGACCTTAAACAAATCACTTAGCCTCTTCTGTTCTTACTTTTCTCATCTATAAAATGAGAGGCTTTGAATAGATAACTGTTAAGGTCACTTCAAGCTCTAAATCTATGATAATATGATCTTATGAGCAACTGACAGTGAAATCCAAAAAGTTAGGGTGACATAAGAAGTTAAATTAGAAAAAAGAACAAAATAAACCACATAACATCCACCAAAAAATAGGCCATAGAGGCTTGAAAAGCATAGAAATCAGACAAGAAAGAAAACCCTTGAAGGAGAAAGTGCTTTAACATATACAATGCCTTTCTCAACGAAGCCTTTAATTTGGTTACACATTCTATATAAACTAAATCCAAGTTAGGCTATTTATTTATATATTTGCCAATATATAAACTACAGTCATTGCTAGGGCATTTGAAGTCCACATGGAAAACAATTCTCTTTTTAGAGTGTGCCACCAATAGCATAAAGGACAATTGGTTGAAAATGGGGACTCTTTCTGTGGTGCAGTTTCACCCTGCTATGGTTCTTTCTAGCCTTAGCTCCATCAGCATTACTCTTGAATAAAACTGAGCATGTCTTTCAAGTCAAAGAGAGAATTGTTCCAAAACATTATTTTAATCACTTGATGTACATGGATGACATCAAGTTATATGGCTCCACTTAAAAGTACATTAAGCCGTTACTCTGTGTCATTGAAACTTTTCCCAAAAATATCAAAATGTCTTTTGGACTTGGTAAGTGTAAAATTCTTTACATGTGCCAAGGAAGAATAGAGAATGAAGGCTTTGAGCTTAAGTACTGAAGTCAAATTGAACCAATGGATGAAGGCACTAAATACTTTGGCATTCTCTAGTCAAGACACGGTGAGTATAAAACTATTGAGAAGGAAACCGGACGATATGTTTTAAGAGATTGACTGGAATCCAAAAGTGAAAGCCCAAAAGGAAGAAGGCATTAAGTGTGTTTAACAGCTACACAATGCCAGTTTTAATGTATACTTTTAACAAGGCAAAATGAACAATGGGTCTAGAAGGTACCCAAACAAAAACCGTATGTTGCTAATAAAAACAAATTAAAAAAAACCACAGGGCTCAGCACCCCAAAGCAGCTATAGAAAGATAAATACTTTATCAAAAATTAGGAAAAGGACTGAAAGATATTAAATCATATGAGAAACAGGTTAAGAAATTACAGAATTATTCTTGCAATGAACAAGCCTCACTACACAAAGTAATAGAGAATAAAGGAAACAACAGGAATGCCCCCCTGCATTTGTGTAATGTAACAGAAAATTATTTATCTGAGGATAGAGATTAATAATTGACTAAGATCAAAGAGTGAAATCAAAAGATACTCTACAGGCAGCATCTACGCGAACTCAACCAACAAAATTTGTCAAGGAAGTTTTGACCAAATGACTGAGCCATGTAGATTTGTTTATTGAAAGTGGCTTATGATAGCAATTGAAGATCAGGTTCTTGCCACCAGGTATTACAAAAAGGTTATTTTGAAGGAAACTGGACTTACAGATCAATGAAAATTATGCAACAGAGTGATGGAAACAGTACTGCTTATCACTGCTGGTTGCAAAAATTTAACATTGTCTGAATAGTTCAAAATACAGGCTCAATTGACTAGAATTATATACTCACTATCCTTTTTTAGATGGACAGAAAACAAATCCTTGTACTACAAATATGAACCCTAAAATATCCTTGAGATTTAGCAAACAAATTTTATTGGAATTGGAACATTATCACAGACAGAACTGTTATTAATAACCACCCAGAATTAACATCAATACAAAATTTCAAGAATAACATTTAAATAAATGTCACCATACCAAATATGCATAATTCTTAAACTACATGGAATGAAAAGCTTTCTAAATATAGAGGCCTGATGAAAGATATTAAAACCATGTAGCAGCAGAATGAACATATGACATCTCTGTTGTCCAGTCTGCTATTGGTGTAGTTGCAAAGATGCTTTCAGGTTGTTTAAAGAAGATAAGCTCGAGTCCCAATAGTTTTATTCAGTTACAAAGAGAAGTCAATTTATTCACTTGTACAACAGTTCACAGAACATAAATACCAATGAAAACTATCAAGATGGAGACTTGTCCTCACACCATGGCTTCATGAATACTATTTAAAACAATGAGAACAAGATAACAACAACAACACATTTATATGGTACTTTAAAGTTCAAAAAGAAATTTACATACAGTATTTCATTTGATCCTCCCTGAAGATGTTATTCCCATTTTACAGATGGGGAAACTGGCAGTTAGAAATCTCAAAGTACTAGGCAAGGGTCACAAAGTGTAAGGATTTCGAGTGTGATTCAAACTCAGATTTTTCAGATTCCAAGTCCAACAACCAACCACTATCACTATACCATGGAACTGAAGGATAATAAAGGATAAAAGATAAATAAACACCACAGAAAATCTTCCAAATCTCATTTTAACTAATGCTTTGAATCTTATTCTGCACTTAACAATCCATCTTTTAAACCTGCCACTTAAAATCTAACTTAGTGAAGCTTCTAGTCTCCCCTTTCCTCCTACTGTCAATTATTTCTATTTTTAGAATTACCTTTCTAAGTGCTATTGGTTTTTAAATTTTTTTTAAACAATCCTTGTGATTTAATCACCAGAGAAAGCACCCACTGAGGAATTTCCTCTTTTTTGGTAAAATGGCCTTTTCTCTTCAATCTCTGATCTTAGAGATTTTCTACGCTCAACATCATCCAACTGATACATATCAGAGTCACAGCTGAACCCAGGTCTTCCTGATTCTTGGCCAGCTCTTTATTTAATATACCATGGTGCTCTTCCAGATTTCAAGTTATATTGTAAAGAAGTAATAATCAAAATTATTTGTTACTTGATTAAACAATAGAAAAGTTTATCAATGGAACAGAATAGGTAAACAAGATTCAGAAATAATAGAACGTATACAAACAAGAGAGAAATAATACAGGAAAAGTGCAGTTATTTGGCAGAATTTGGATTCAGATCAGTCTTATGCCAAATATTACAATAAATCTCAAAATAGAAATATTTTAAATATAAAAGGTCATATTAAAAATGGAGGAAAATGATTGGAAGAAACTACTTGCATATTATGGCTTGAGAGAATTTTTAAACAAACAAGGAATAAAGGAGGTCATAAAAATAAAACAGATAATTTTTATTACATAAAATCAAAGTGCTTTTGCAGGAAAAATCGGTGAAGCCAATAAGCTGCAATAAGACGAGAGGTTGTTGATCGGGAGAAAAATTTTCTCATCGAATATTTTTGACAAAAGCCTTATAACTAAGATAGATATGGAACTGTTACAAATAGATAATAATAAGAGCTATTATTCCTTAATAGAAAAATGGTCAACGGATATTAACAGGCACTTTTCAAAAGAAGAAATGCAAACTATCACTGTCCATATGAAAGAATGCTCCAAATTGCTAATAATAAGAGAACATCTCTGAGGTTTCAACTCGTATCATCAGATTGGCAAATACTGTAAGAGATAAAAAAAATTATCCTTTAGCATGTCAGCTATCTCTCCAAGTTTTGTGTTATTTGTATAATTTTGACAAAAACACCCTATATGCCTTTTTCAAGTCACTGATAAAAATGCTAAAAACAATGTATATTAATATTAGGTCAATTTGAAAAATAGACTTACTATTAAGAATTTAATCAAGTCTATTTTAAGTGCATATATGTCCTCTAGTAAAGTCTACCTCTAGTACCTCAGGATGGAGTGCACAGTGACCTGGGTTCTCAAAGGCTATTAAAAAAAGGATTCTCAAAGCTAAGATGGCTTTGACAGGCCCGTCAATGGATTGTGTCTGTCATCCAAAGATCTGCCTTACTAAGTTCAGAGAAGCTGGTTATTAGAAGCTTAACCACCAGATAATCAATGCTTAGCAGCAACTCATGAAGATCTTCCCCTAAAGTATTCAGTAATTGCAAAATGCTTCATTTGTAAAGAGAGTTCACCACAGTGAAATTACAGATGACTTACAATTATATAGACTAAGTTTTTCAAATTATTTCATATACATTAACTCATTTGCTATTCACTCAGACAGGTTCTAGGTCTCCATGAATCTCCATGACTCAGAATCTTCTAAACTGCATGGGGCAGTGGAAATAGTGAATGTGGAGGGGGGGAAAGATCTAGGTTTTATTAACTGTATAACATTGAGCAAGTCAACTAACCTTTCTAGGTCTCAGTTAAGTGGGTTGGACTAGGTGACTTCTAATGTCCCTTTCAGCTACACATCTATGATTCTATAAAAAGTTCTGGGAGTTAGGTATGACAAGTATTATCTCCAATTTGTAGATGAGGCTCAAAGGTAAAACTGTATCAGACATCAAACTTAAACTGAAAACTCACCTAATCAGGCTGCCTCCCTCTCAAATATTGCAGCTGAAAATTTATGAGTAACATTTTCCCCCTGTGGAGGTTATCCATTTTGTAAATCACCCATGGTAAAAAGCCCTATTTTTGTGTCTCATACATCCTATAGCCAACATCTAGAGCAGGAGTTCTTAGACCTACTTATATCATGGACTCCTTTGGAAACTTAGTGAAAACTGTAGATCCTTTCTTTCTCAGAACAATACTTTTAAATACATAAAATAAAATTTGCAGGATAAAAAAAGAAATCAATTACATTGAAATGCAGTTATCAAAAATATAAAAAATCCCTACCAATTCAGAGGCCCCTGCTCTAACATCACTCAGAGAGTAGGAAAGAATCTGTGTTTCCTTTGCTGACAGCTATGAACAAGGTGCCATACTTATGCATGTGTATAACCTTAGCATACAAACCAAAAGAAGAATAACTAAAATCAGAATCCAAGAAGTGACAATTCAAAGAACATTCATTTAATTGGCTAGAATTGCCATAGCCTTAAAGAGAACACCCTAGCTTTTCTGGGATATAGTCTGGTTATTCTGGTGTAGGAGAGGCCTAGCACACAACAGAAGTGACTTGGCAGGGTAGAACTTTTAACTTATCTCCATTAAGAACTAGTAGAATAGCTTACTAGGACTTAGCATTTTTAAAAATTTACTTTTAGGCATATACATGTATATGTACATACATTATACATACATATATACATATGGATATACACATACACAGAGATATATATGCTGAGAAGACAGAGAATGTAGGAAAGGGTAAGGTATTCACTTCCCCTTGCCAGGGGAAGTGAATAAAGCAAAGGAAACTATTAAAACTATTAAAGTCAGTACTTTTACATAGAGCGATCTTTTTTTTTTTTTAGGATAGTGGAGTGTTTGTCAAAGTTATATTTAATATCCAATGTTCAAACCTAACCTTGGGGGTCCCACAGGACTTTGTCTGGGGCCCTCTTATCTTTTTTAACAAATGCTTTATTAACTTCTGGTTTACATCATTCATTTCCGCCAGATTTTGAGTTACAATTTCCCCCCCATTTTCCCCCTACCCACCACCCCAGAATAGTAGTCCCACAAGATGTCTCCTCATCCAATCTGCTGTCTCCCATATCTTCTCCCATACCCCCTTCGACTTTGCCCTTAGGGCAAGGTGAATCTCTGTGCCCCAATGCCTGCACATCTTATCTCCCAATTACATGCAAAATGGTATTAATAATAATATTTATATACATTTGAAATATTTAATTTTAAAACTTCGAATTTCAGATCCATTCCCTTCCTCCCTTGTCACCCACTCCCTCTGGGAAGATAAGCAATTCAGTATGTGTTGTACATGTCTAGCTATGCAAAACATTACCATAGTAGATATATTGTAAAAGACTACTTATATTTCCCTCCCACCCATCCCACCCCCCACATTGTCCATTCCCTACTTTGATCCTGTCCCTCTTCGAAAGTGAGTACTTCCAACCTCCCCTCCCCCAAAATGCTCTCCCCTCTATCATTCCCCCTCTCGTCCCCCTTCCCCCTACTCTCTTGCAGGGTGAGATATCCCATTTAGAGCTATCTTTTTAACCTCAGTCAATAAATGTTTAAGAAGTCATCAGTTACAGTATACATATAACTGCCACCAATAGGCAAATATGTACAGCATATGGGAATGAAAGCACACCTCTCCCCAACTCCCCACTCTACCCCTGCCCCCAAGACACCAGTGATGCTTCCAGCTCAGCTCAACCATCATCTGGGGAAGTAAATCCTAAGGAAAAGGGTACAGCCATCCCCACTACTAATCAACCAACTGTCATACACAGGGCAGGCAAGCTGGACAAGCTGAAGCAGCAAGACATTCTAAGAGAGATACAGAGAGACAGGGACAGAGAGAGACAGAGACAGAGATAGATAGATAGATAGATAGATAGATAGATAGATAGATAGATAGATAGATGATAGGTAGATAGATTAGATAGATGACAGATTAGATAGATAGATGATAGGTAGATAGATAGATAGGTAGATAGATTAGATAGATGATAGATTAGATAGATAGATAGATAGATAGATAGATAGATAGATAGATAGATAGAGTAGACTGAGACACAGAGACAAGGAGAGACACACAGAGAAGGCAGTGAATGCTAGGCAAATCAAACTACTACGACCCTTGTGACCACCATCTTCCCTTAGACTGTGATGGAGACAGCCGAAGACCCTGAACTAAGAGCCTTGGGAGTAGCACTGCTTTTAGTCCAGTGCACCCTCAGACAGCATCATGGGAAGCAACTATTATGGAGACACAGCCTGGCCACTGCTCCTAAAGCTACTGTAACCATAGCTACTGAAGACTATGAGAGAAAAGTAGTTTGTTTTTGTTTTACCACCAAAATGCTTGGCTCTATGAAATAGTTCAACAATAGAAACTGACAGAATTTTATAAATGAAAATGATATTAAAGGAAAAGTATTAACATCTATTTAGCCATCACACCCTAAGGATCAGAGAACTTTTTCTCTCTGATTTGTAGCTGAAACCTTTCACATGTTCTCTCCCCCTTTAGAATATGAACACCTTGAGAGTAGGTACTGTGCTGCTTTTCTGTTTATATCTCCAGCACTTTGCATGTGGGAAATGCTTCCTTCATTCATTTCTTCATTTTATATTAAAATAATTTTAAAGTAACGTAGGATTCAGAATTCCACATCTAGCACTTCAAAATACAGACAACTTGGCTGGCTAGCCAAGCAAAATCATTTGTGACACTTTAATGTGTAAAAAGAAAAAACACCAAAGCTCTATTGTCTGCTTATAAAAAATGTTTATCAGTGTCTTTACTATGTGGTCACCAGTAACAGTGATTTTTTTTGAATAGGGCATTATATAAAAGATTAATACATGATCAGTAGTCCTTTCTACTTAAGAGACCAGTTCATATATTTTCAGAGTAGATAAAACTATAAAAGTAATGATTTTTTAAAATGTGAAATATTCTGCAGAATACTTTAGATGTCCCCCAAAATTGTGAGGTTGTATTTTAGGAAAATAAAAAAATTCTGTATTTTGGTTAATCTCCCTCAGATAGATTACAAAATGTACCCTCTGTACAAAGAATATTATATATACACTTCAAGACTGTATTACACAATAAAGCTGTTTGGTAGGGCTAGAGAAAAATTTACAATAATGCTATTCTTTTCACATGCAAGGTCTTTTCACATCCATTATAGATGCTCTGATCACCCCATGAAGTTAATTCATGATAATAACTAATCTAAAGCTTACTATTACCACAAACCTTCTTTGTCTGAATCAAAAATAAAAATTTCAATTCTGCCATGAGTTATCCTGACCCAAAATTGTGTCCTCCAAAATACGATAGTATTAAGTCATAGGAGGAAAATTGTTTATACAATATACTTATCAAAATTTCAGATAACAGGAACCTGTGAAGGATAGCAAATAAACTGAAAGCAGGAATGATGGCCTATATCTAAGAATACGATTTTGTTGTTGTTGTCATCGTTCAGATAGATCTGTGATTTCATTGGTATATGTAACTCTACCCAATGCAAATCAGAAGTTGTTCTGCCCCTCTTTGGCTTTGAGAGTTGCCTTGGGAATTGAGATTTTAGCAACTTGAGTCCAGTCACACAGCCTTACCCACACACACTCTTCCCCTGTCCACCTTGTAGGACTTCAACTTTGATCTTCTTGACTTTGAGACCTATTCTTTATCCACTACATCATACTGCCTCTCAAGACAGGGGACAAATATACTATCCTGTGCTTGCTGAGATGTGGCTTAAGTATAGCTTAAGGCAGGGACAAATGAAAACTGAGTGTTTGAGTTGACAGAAGCTCAAGAAGAGGTAAAAAAAAAAAGGGATGTGACTGCCAAAAAAGTTTGTGAAATCTTAGTCAGTAGATGTTCAGCATCCACAATGATGGCACTATTGCATTCTGTCCTACGTAGGCCACAACTAGAATATCATGTTCAGTTGCACATCCCACATCTGAAGAGGGACATTGATATACCTGGGATATGTTCATAAAAAAAGCAAGTTGGATAATAACAGGATCTGAAACTATACAGGATTGATAAGCACGTGAGAGGGGAGGAAGTGGAAGCAGTGAGTCTGGACATTATTTGTCAATTGATATCAGACCTAGTGGGGAGCCTGGAATGCTGAAGTTGTGATATTTCATCCAATCTAATGGGAAGCTTAGGACAAAGAGCAAGCAGGAAGGTGACTTTTACTGGACTCCTATGTGTGACTTGGATAAGCTGGATGTAGTTGGCTATCTGTGGAAGATTCACATAGGGAATTTCTTGTCCCCTGCCAGCTGAGAGACTAGAGAAGGCTTTACCTCTGTTGGGGGTCTGTCAGATCAGGAACCTGATTCTCCGTGTCTTTTTCCTCATCCTCCCTGACCTCAATCCAGGTGGCTGCAGCCCCTTTCTTTCTGACTGCAAGTTGCGGCAGGAAATCTTATTTCTCTCTTCTAATCTAGCCTCAGCTGTAACATGCTAGGTCCTGCCACTGTCAATGGCCTTGAAGGACGGCTAAAATCTTCTCTTCCTCTTTTTTATTCTTGCAGATTCTTGTCTTCTCTGTCTTTATGTAATAATGTTTTGAAGCTCTGAGCTATTAGGGCTGCATGGCATTGGGCCAATTCAGACCAACAGGGACCAGAATAGGTACTGTTATAATGTGGTAATTTAACTTAATTCTCTTTGCAAGAATGCATGTGTGTCTGTATTTTTAGGGTTATTCTTGAAAATTATATTATTAATTTACATCTTACTGTCAATAGATCTCCATGTCTGTATTGAGGGATTCCTTTGTCCTAAAGTTCACATGCTTGTTAGTCCTATATCCCATAAAATCACTCCATCTAGAGGTGTTATATTTGCCTTGACTCAGAGATTCAGTCCATACCAAATTTTTATTGACCAAAAAAAAAAAAAAAGATTCCAGAAGTTACTGGCTAGAAAGGAGAGTTGCCATGAATCCCTCATATCTCATCTATTATCATTGTTAATTCTTTTGAACATACCTATGCAGGGCCTTTCCCTACATGATCCTGATTCAGTTCAATTTAGTTGATGAAGCATTTATTCAGAACTCACTGGGGGGCTATTAAAGAAGTATTTGGCATGGTTTTAGTCATAAAGGAGCCCACAATCTATTTAAAATGATAAAAGAGAGATGAGTCTTTGAGGCAAATTCTTCTCTTAAGCAGTGGTTATAACTAAAAGAACACCAGAATCATAGTTATAGACTGTATGCTGAAAGGGACCTTAGCCACCTCCTAATTCAACCTCCACATTTGACAGATGAGGAACTGAGATCCAGAGAGGTAAGGTGAAAAGCCCAAGGTTACACAGGTAGTGAGAAAGAGAGCTAGCTCATGATCCTTTTCAAAAACTCTTTTTCCTATATACTACATTTTAAAAGCCTCCTGAATGGTTTTCCCCCTTTGGGTAAGATATAATCCCCAAAGTGCCAGTTCCATTGAAATCTAAATACATTTTTAAATGTTTAAAAGAAAAGTTGTAAAAGATGAAGTAATAGTATATAATTATTGGAAACAATAGCAATAAAAATCCCCATGGTCCACTCCCCTTAGGAATTATGGCTTAGTGTAGATCTTAGCTGAGGGAGAGAAGTGATTGTCAATTTCACTTTTAATTTTATGAACTATCATAGTTTAGGCAAGAAAATATCTTCAAAGGGTCAATATGATTTCTGAAAATGGAATAAAGACAAAGTGTGAAAAGACTGATCACAGCCTGGAAACAAAACAAAACAAAACAAACAGGCAAATGTCAGTAGTACTTTCTAAATGTCCTTTTAAAAAAAGCCTTTTCTTTCTTTTAAGTGAGAGAAATGCAGTTAAAATTCATTTTACAGCCCTTAAAATGAAAACATTTGCCTATTAAGTTCTAACAACCCATAATATTATATCTGTAAAGCATCATTTGGATCCCTGCTGTTTCATTTAACTTTAGCTGAACCTTTTTTATTGTTTCCTAATCTACCCTAATTTGCCTAAACCCTTTATTTGCCATTCCTCAAATTGTTTGTTTACTTCTTACTGGAAATATGTGTAATAATAACAAAGTGTTTTAAAGGCTAGAAATAATGTTAGAGCTAGAATGTATATGTATATATATACATATATATATGTAAAACACATTCTATTGTGTATACTATGCACCCTGTCTTCATCAAGAGATTTTAGAATTTTCCTTCATTAGAAAAAATATTAAACAAATAATCAGGAATGAAAAAAAAAGCAAAACCTTAACTGCCTCTATTTGATCTAAATAAAAAGCAGAAAATAAAAAAGTGCAAGATGTGGAATCAGGAAACTTTTATTATAGATTTGGCTCTACAAATAATTAGCTATCTGACCACAGGAAATTCACTCTCTGGTACTCATTTTTCTCAACTGTAAAATGCCTAGATGACTAAACCAGTCATTGTCATGAAATAAGGTCCTTTCCAGCTCCAATTCTGTATTTGCTACAAAAGTAAGTAAAAAGCATCTTAAGACTTCATAAGAAATTGATATCACTCCACTTCCTTCTCTCTACCCTCTTTCCCCTCTCTCCCCTCAAATGGAACTATACAGTGGACTACCTTTCTTGTGCATAAATTTTGTCATATCACTTTTATGCTCAAAATCTTTCTGTAGTTCCCTAGGGTTTCCAGAGTTGTTTGCATGTCACTTAAAGGCCTCCAAAATCTGCTGCCTATTTCTCTCACTTTATTTCATCTTTGGTTTTTTTTTCATTCCTGATTATTTTTTCTAACATTTTCTCTAACAAAGGAAAATTCAAAAATTCTTGATGAAGGCAGAGTGTATAATATACACAGTAGCATAGGTTATATATCCTAGTTCTAACATTATTTCTAACATTTCTCTGGACAAACTGAACTCCTCACTATTCAGTATACATGCCCATACTTTGCCATCTTTTTGTATTTGTTCAACAGCTTGATCTAAAATATTCAATACACTGTGGTCAATTTGATGATGAGCCTCTTTAAACCTAGCTAAACTAGTCCTTGAATAACAGTTGAATAGTCTATTAGAAGCAGCTAGGAGGTTTGGTGCACAGTGTTGGACTTGGAATCAGGAAGACCTGAGTTGGAATCCAATCTCAGACACTTAAGGGCTTTATGAACTTAGGCATCTCAGTCTCAGTTTTCTTACCTGTAAAATGAGCTTCAATAGAATGTAGCTTATGGGATTATTGTGAGAATCAAAAATAATAACATATAGAAAACATTTGGCAAACCTTAAAATGCTATAGAAATTCTAGCTATAATGATGATGATGATAATGATAATAGTAATTATTATTATTACTGGGCATGCATACACAAAACTCCATAACATAGGTTTCACTGATCTAGCCTTTAAGAACCCCAAAATACTTAAATGTCTCAATAAGGCAATGAAGTAGGCCTTCAGTCTAATAAATTTAAGAGTAAATAGGGAGCGGCTAGGTGGTGCAGTGAATAGAGCACCGGCCCTGGAGTCAGGAGGATCTGAGTTTTAATCCAGCCTCAGACATTTAACACACACAAAAAACTAGCCGTGTGACCTTGGGCAAGTCACTTTACTCCAATTGCCCTCCCCCCAAAAAAAGCAAAAAAAAGAGTAAATAAATAAACTTGTGATAAATGATATTATGGACATAAAAGGATACATATAAATATCTAACAAAACCTTAACTGATGTTTAAATAAACCTTCATACATATGTGTGTTTCTAGGTGTATCTTTAATAAATTATATAGAATTTTCTGGATTACAAATCACTGTCTCACAATGATCTTGCTTACCAAGTAGTAAAAGTATCATTATTCTGTAGATGGGGAAGCTAAGTTTCAAAAAGACTTTAAATAATTTCCCTCATCCACATAGCTTGTACTCAAATTCAGGTTTTCTGAGTCCAAGTCCACGTATCCAGTCATGGAGTAAGGCTAAAACTGAACAGTGCCTAGAATCTGAAGGGTACTGAACAAGATACTCAGTACCTCCTGGAGGAAGAGCGAGGGAAGGGTGAGGTACATTTACTTGTAGTAATGTAGTTTTAAAATGTACATACAGATCAACACTGTAATGTAAATAGAAAGCTGAATAAATTTTTAAAGCCCTATTGATACAACTAAAAATGATGAAACAACTGGTCAAAAAGTGAACAAGTCAATCGTCTTAATATGAGAAACATGGTGTTTTCCCACTCCAAATGAATTTAAAGGCAGCATAGTACAATTGAAAGAGTATTGGAGGGGCGGCTAGGTGGCGCAGTGAGTAAGAGCACCGGCCTAGGAGTTGGGATGGCCCGAGATCGAATCCGGCCTCAGAAAATGAGCACCCAAACATAAATAATGACTAGCCATGTAACTTTGAGCAAGTTACTTAACCCCAATTGCTTTAAAAAAAAAAAAAAAAAGAAAGAAAGTATTGGATTTGAAGTCTGAAGAGCTGGATTCAAATCCTGATTCTGCTACTTGTTACCTATGTTGTGAAAATTCCTGACCCTCTCTGGGACTCAGTTCTTCATCTAAAATGAGAGCTTAATTTTATGACCTTTAAGATCCTTTCTAGGGGCGGCTAGGTGGCACAGTGAATAGAGCCTCGGCCCTGGAGTCAGAAGGACCTGAGTTCGGAGCCGGCCTCAGACACTTAATCCATGCAAACAAAAACCTAGCCGTGTAACCTTGGGCAAGATACTTAACCCCAATTGCCCTAAAGGGGCGGCTAGGTGGCGCAGTGAGTAAGAGCGCCGGCCTCGGAGTTGGGATGACCCGAGATCAGATCCGGCCTCAGAAAATGAGCACCCACGCATAAATAATGACTAGCCGTGTAACCTTGAGCAAGTTACTTAACCCCAATTGCTTAAAAAAAAAAAAAAAGGTCCTTTCTAGGTCTAAACTTAACATGTTATGAATCAGATGTTTGGGTACCACCTGGAGAAATGAAACCTTAGATAGAGCAAGGTAGACCTAGTTGCCTGAAATGGACCTCGGTGGCCTGAAAGAATGAATGTATCTCCCCAAGTGCCTAATTTAATTTCTGAAAATTAAATCTATTAAGTATGAAATAAATAGTAATTATAAAAAGATGCTGTTGAACATCTAGGCTCAACAGGAAATTCCAATAAATTTTATGAGAATGAATTCTTTTTATAGTTTGGTTAATTTTCAGGAACAATTAAAAGAGTATAAAATCTTCACAAGCAATATTTTTAAAGAGGCATTCAGAAAAAAAGGAGAAAACATCTATATACACTCATGAAATCACACATTGCAGGGGAAAATGGTATTGGTTTACTATTGGAAGAGATAGTTTGCTTTCTAGATAACAAAAAAGATTTCCAGCTATCCCTTTTTAATATCCCAATTATATTGCAAAATAAATTACCAGGATATGTTTTTGTTTTTAATTTTGGAGACTGGCTCTCCCTGTCTCTCCCTGGCTGGAAGTGTAGAAGTCATGCATAAGCCCTATCCCACTGCTGATCAGCACAGAAGCTTTGACCTTCTCTCTTTCCAACTGGGAGCAGTTCAATGTTCCTTAGCAGCCTGGTGCCCCCCTTTCACATCCCTCTTAGGGGCTTACTGTATTGGTGCTAGACAATGCAGACATATGATCATTTTTAGCCCTACTGCAGTTTAGAACTACAGAAATCAAGTGATAAACCAGCTCAGCCTCCCTTGGCAGGGATTCCAGACATTTGCCACCATGCCTAGCTCTCGGCTATGTCTATTAAATAATTTGTTGCTATTTTGAAAGTATCATACATTTCCAATGTTACACAGATTGGCTCATTTTGTCTATGGGCAGATTCAATTGACTGGGAGAAATAGCAATGAATAGTATCCCAAACTCAGCTCTTTTGTGGTTCATTTTTTCCCCTGTAAGCTGTTAAGTTATGTTGTTCAAATCAAGAGTTTATAATCTGATTTTTAAAGTGGCTTCGATCTTATAGGCATTTATGTATCGGTTTTTCCTTTATTAGTATGAGAAATAGGATAGTGTAGTGGATTGGGAGCCAGCCTCGGAGCCACAAGGTTCAAAGGCCAACCTGTGATACATAACAATAGTTATGTAACCCTGCACAAGTCAGTTAAACTTCCAGGGATCTAGGCAACTCTCTAGAAATATCAGCTACAAAGAAGGTACCAACCTGCACTGACTGATGGAACATCCTTCCTCACTCTGGAGTTCCTTATACCATACATATCATTTTACTTAGAGTATCATCAGAACGTTTCAATACAGTTGACAAAGGAAACTATGAAGGAACAGAAGAATTTAGTACCTGACCAATGAAATTAATACTTATATCATTCCAAAATATGATTTAATTAAGAAGCAAGAAAAAAATTACCCTCATTAATTCTTACAAATTGTTACAAAATTCAAAGGTAAATAAAAGCTATTTGGTGGAATGTATTTCTACAAAATTTATCTGTCCTGAAATCTGTCATGCTTTACTGTATCTTCCTCCTCCCCTACCCTTATATCTAATTAATAGTCAAGTTCTGATAGTTTCAACTCTATAATTTATCCAGAATTCATCTACTTCTCTGAACTCACATAGCCATCATTCCAATTCTGTCCATCACCTCTTATCAGTACTATTGCAAAGACTCCCTGACTTTGCCTCCAATCTTCTCCCTCTCTAGTCCATCCTTTGCACAGCTACCAAAATAATGTTGTGAGTAAACAGAGTCAATACAGTACAGGGGAAAGCACCCTAGCTCTGGCTTAAAGGACCTGAGCTCAAATCCCCCCTGTGATACTTACTACCTGTGTGACCTTAATGAGAGAGTTGAAGAGATGGCCTCTGGGGTACCTTCCAGCTCTGGATCTATGGTCTATCAGGTCTGCCCATGGCTTTTTCCTGCCAAAATATCTTCAGTGGTTCCTTATTAAATCACAGAATTTCAGAGTTGGAAGGAATCTCAGGGTATATCTAGATTAACTGAGAGCTGAAAAAGAATCCTTTCTGATGTGTCAGAGAAGAGGGTAATCTAGCCTCTGCATGATGACATCAAATGAAAGAAAACTCACTAGATCCCATCTATTTTTGGATTTCTCTCTTAGAGTGTTTTTCCTGATATTCAACTTAAATTTGTCTCTTTGCAGCTTCCACTCATTTCTTTTATTTCTGTCCTCTGGGACCAAACTATACAATTCTAACTTTTCTTTAATGTGAGAGCCCTTCATGTATTTGAAGACAATTATCATGTCCTCCTTGAGTGTTCTCTGCCCATATGACACTGACTCAAGGCCTTTTGTGGAGATCTCTCCAGTTTATAAATGTCCTTTGTAAAATGTGGTACCTAGAATTGAACAAAAACACTGTAAATGAGGTCTGACAAGGGCAGAGCACAATGTGATTATCATATTATATCCATACTACAAACACTCTCACCTCTATCTTGTTTTTTTGACATTTGACAGCTTACCTTCAGTGAAATATTTGCCCTATGCCTGTAAGTGATGCTAATCTTAATTCAGTCTAAGTCCATGGAAACTTTTTAGCTGCCATATCACATTCTTGTCACATATTAAGCTTGAAGTCCACAAAAACCTCAAACCTGTTTTGGAAAATTGTTCATTAGCCTTGCCTTGCTCATCTTGTAATTGCAAAGTTAACTTCTTGAATCCAAGTACAAGACTCTATTATTGCTCATTTTAAATTTCATTTTATTAACTACTGACCAATATTCCATCTTTTTGAGATCATTTTGGATCCTGATTTTGTCATCTGGCTCACAGATATAGTTTTCAATTTTAGGTCATTGACAAATTTGATGATGATGCCATCTATGGTTTTATATAAGTAATTGGAACAAAACTTGATCTGCACAAGGCCAAGCCCAGATCTTTGGGGCACTTCACTGGAGACCTAAATTTATTCATTCTTTTTTTTTTTTTTTGGCTTTTTGGAAGGGGAAGGTAGGGCAGTTGGGGTTAAGTGACTTGCCCAAGGTCACATGACTAGTTTTTTTGTGTTGTGTCTGAGGCCGAATTTAAACTCAGGTCCTCCTGACTCCAGGGCCAGTGCTCTATTCACTGCACTCCTAGCCACCCCCTTATTCATTCTTTCAATAAGCATTTATTAAATGCTTAACATGTAAGAGGTATTGGGAATACAAACACAGATCAGTCAGAATAATCTCTGCTCTCATAGAGCTTATATTTTATTGGGAGGAAATAACATGTATATACACATTTACTTTTGGAAAATTATCTCTATACTTCATAACTAGGTTTCTATACACACATATATAATATATACACACATATACATATATATGTGGATAAAAGGGACCCTAGGTCCTGCATAAACATTCAAGGTAACAAATGCATATGGGTAGAAGAGAACCAAAGAGAAAGTGAAGAAGTTGAACCACTAATGACTATTCCTTAGTCATTTGGAACTCAACTAATTGTACTATCAGCTAGCTAATATCACTTCATTTTTATCAAAGTCTTTGTAAAACTCCAGATAAATTTTATATACATACACACATACATATATACATACATATATATATATATATATATACACATGTGTTACTCGTCCGCCATCTTGACTCTGTCCACACACACACACACACGTGTGTGTGTGTGTGTGTGTGTGTGTGTGTGTGTGTGTGTATTTCTAGGAAATTTATAGGCAACATTCACTAGACTATAGTTTAATTAAATGTTCTTTCTTTTCTATAGAGCTTCTTATCCCTTCTGGCACAATATCCTCTACAGAATTTTAGTTCATGGAATCCTACCTAGCCTTCCCTCATACCTATATGGGAAAATTTTATCATTTAATGCCCTCTCTAATATGACTCCAACCTAATTTTCTGACCTTATTTTATTTTGCCCTCCTTTATGCTATATTTGAGTTGAAGTGGACTGCTTAGCTATTTTCTGATTTCAGCCTGGCATTTCCACCCTTATAGCACCCTCCCTCTCTTTCCTCCCCTCCTGCCATGCTTGGGACACATGTCTACTTAGTTATACCTCTTGAGATCTCTCCTTCCTGCCCCCTGCCACCTCCCTTCATGGTTCAGTTCAGATGCTACCTCTTTATCCTTTTCTCTTTCCCCTCCCACTCAGCTGGAAGTGTTCTTTCCCTCCTTAAACTGTTCTAGAGTACTTTTTTGGGTCTCTCCATCTCCAGCACACTGCTTCCCTATTACCTTGTAATATTTTTATTCACCCACATGTCATATCCTGCAGTGCTCCTTCCCACTGCCAACCATGTTCCAGGAGGGCAAGGAATATTTTGTTTTTCACCTGTGTATAATCAGTACCTAGCATCATGCCTTATTGATAGTAGATTCTCGACAAATGTTTGTTGAATTGAATTAACCATCCATGAACATTGCCACCAATGATAAAGATGCTGAGGAATACTATGGTATTCTGACTATTGGATTACTTTGAAGGCTCCTGTACCATCATAAAACATGTGAATCTCTTCCTTATCTCTAGCCATTCTGTTGTTAAAAAAAATAGTAACAATATGTTACCCTTCGATATTTGAAGAAATCTTAAGTGGTTTTGTGCATTTTGTTGGAAAGAATGCAATCAAATAATGAAAAAGAAAAAACAAAAAACCCTCAAACCATCCAAACTCATTTCCCCCCCAATGGCAAATAATCCAGTACATTAGAAATACATATTAGCTCAGCAATTATATAGTTATGATGCACTTATTTCCCTGAAATCTTCAGGAAAACCAAATGTACAGTTATTGTTGCTGTTACTTCACCAGTTCAACGAGGTAAAAAGAGAAAGAGGAAATTATCCAAAAAACTCTTTCTTTGCAAATATTAGGCCTTTGGTGGTAGCCAGGAAAGAAATCCTTGCTTTACAGTAATACCTAATATGACCTAGGACCATGGATACTAATATCCTGCTTTTTACTCTAGACAGCAAATTCTGCATTGCTTAGATCTGACTCAATTTTAACTAATGCTGCTTTGTAGAAAGGGTAAAAAAAAAAGCTTATCAAACATTCTTAGGCTGGATCTCAGTAAAGAGTAAATACCAGTCCTTTATTGCACAATTTGGAATGAATTCAGAGTTCTGCTAAGGTTCATAGGGCATAACACAACTAATTATAAGTTTAAAAGTTTCATGAGTTTCACCTCAGGTATCAAACACACAAATTCCAGGCCTCTCTGTCATGCTTTGAAACGTCTACAATAGAATCTAACATTCTTGGTAAATTAGATAAGAAAATGCATGAACTTAATTCTTTAAAAACCTATCCTTATTAACCCATACATTGTATGAATTGAAAAGCTGTATGCAAAAAATAACAAAAATTAACATTTCATAACTGTCTCAATACATCAACCAACCTTCAGTATTAACTATATTTGCTTAAAATTCTTGATATCATTCTGTTAATATCTGAATTACATAAGATGTAAAAGCAGTGTTGTAATTTAGTGGAAGTGAGGGAAATCCATTCATTCATACTAAAAAAAGTCACATCCTTAACTTTAGATGGTTTTCTTCTATACCTGTAATCCACAAAATTCAAAATAGTTTTCTTTCTTACAAAAAAGTCTTTTGATCAGAATGAGGATCTGAATTGTAAAGCTGTCCAAACCAGTCTCAGTTTTGTGCTTTGGATTCCAAGCCACTTCTTGTGTTTCAAATAAAGCAATGACAGCACACACCTTCTTGTTATTATTTATTCATGGAAGGCCAAACCAAATGCCTGGGTGGATCCCCCAAGACATGAAGTAGGTCATTTTTTTCCATCCACAGGACCCTATTTACATTTAAACGAACTTACTCCTTTTGAAAGATTGGCTCCAACAGAGAATACCGCACTACCACAGACACAGAAATTAAATTACAATCACAAATATAGAAGCCACCAACATAGTGCTAAAAATATCTTAAAACATTTGTGTGTGTGTCTGTATGTATATATGCAGATGTACATATGTGCATGTTAATAATGAAGATTAAATGTTCTCTTTTCATTTATAAGATGCAACCTTGGCTAAACATTCTTAATCCATATAAGTTTTCCTTTTCAAGCCAAACATGTAAGGAACACGATTACTTCCATAATGGCCAGGCTCCTTACCAGGGTCATGAAAACTGTCATGTGCAGCTCCGAGATTTAAATGGATGAGTCCTCCTGGCTGATCCTAGAGTGGCACTGATTTGACAAATGTGGGAAAGTCCTCAGCTGTGAGATGGGGGCTTAGGTTGTGGGCTCTTGGTCAATTGAAAGGTTGCATTAAATGTAAATTATAGGACTGTTACTTAGATATATACCCTTCTCAACCAGGTGAAAGGCAAACAGAGCCTTGCACTAATTCACAGATGAACTGGTGATAGGCTTCGAGCAATAACAGGCCAGCAAGGCAGCAGTAGGCAATTATAATCCCCATCTTTGAAGGAAGGAAGGAAAGGTATTTTTATATAAAGCCATATTAAATTTCCTTTTTAAAGTGCCTCTATGTATTTCACTTTACAATTTATATGGAAAAGTATTAGTTTAAAAAAAACTACAGCAGAACTGGCAATAAATATCACAGTAACAATTGTTCTTTTATTAAATATTTATTGAAATAAATTCCTTGTGCTTTCTCATTTTTCTTCTTCTGGTTCCAATATTTATTTACAGCTGATTATTAACATCTGCCAGTGTAACAGTTTCATCTGTACAGAAGCCGAAGAGTAAAAAAGTCACCCACCCCCTCTAACGTGACCTGTAGTTAGACAGAAAACAGTTTTCCCAGTCACTGCTTGGCTTCCTGTCTGTGACCTCTGAAAAGCATTGGAGGCCAGGGTTAATGGCCTTTCCAATCTCTGTGATAAGAATTCATTTTGTTCTATTACCAGCAGTTATCTGAGGAGGCTGCTGCATCACTTCAGCAGGGTTCAATCAATGAGAGGACCTAATGAAGTAACCAGCTGTAGCTCTATTTCCCTGGTCAACTCTATCAGACAAATAAGATCTATCAGTCACATCTTAAGGCTGATCCTAGAAAAAGCATCTTCACATGCTGAACCCGTATGCATATGAACTAATGATACCCGGCCATTTCTTTTTAATCTTCCCTTTTGATATAGCTTTTCTAACAGAGAAAATGGAATGGAATGGGTTCTGAGATGTTGCATTAAGAGGACAATAATGCAGGATTAAAGAAGAGTGGATTTGCAGAACAGCTGAAAGAGTTTGTCGTAATAGGAAAAATAGTACAAATTATACTGCATCCATCACAGACCCGTTTCTTAGCTCTACTGCCCCAGGATGTTTATATAGCTTTTCATGTTGGCATTTTAGAATGCTCAAAAAAGGATGCAAAGGAAAAATTATTTTGTTTATTATTTCCAGACTTAAGCAATTAAATGTCATAAACAGTTTTAATTATAGGATTTGTATTTTACCTTGTCATTTAGAAAAGAAATATAATTATGTGATATTTTTACTTTTCAGTCAAATGTCAGTTAACATAATTGCAGACCTTAACATTGCTTTGCTTCATACTTAGGTGACATCATTAAAAACCAAAAATGTTATTTGTGGGGAAACTGTGCTATTTATATAGATTTGATTCATTAATTAGATCCCTCTACAATTCAAAAAGGGATTTGCTGGCTAATCAACTAATTCAAAAAAAATTTTTTTTACCAAAAATGTTAAAAGTATCCATCCAGAAAACAAGAGCAGCAGCTGAAAAAACAACAGCAACCACAACAATAACAATGGTTTTCACACCTTAGATTTATAGCTTCATAAATAAAAACAGGTTAGACAGTCACATAGGAAGAGACTCAGGAGGAAAATGCAATCTGTGCTTTTAAAAATCAGTTCTTGGTTGGGGTGGGGGCTGGTGTAAAGGAGTAGGAAGGGGAGGAGCATGGATGGTGTTAGAGGTTCTAGGCTGCCCCCAGAGCCATATCAGCCAGACTGCTGCAGGAAGCCATGTTCCTGGAGGTTTCTATTTGCTGGTATGTCGAAAGCCACATGTAGCTGAGTTTACTTTATTAGGTTAATCAAGGTGAATCACATGAAATGAAATTTATATCCTTTTAACTTGGCTGCTCTCTTTGTCAAATGGAAATGAAAGAAAGCTTGGCTATTTGCTGCTATGCTAAGAGAGGTGATATCTAAGTATGGAACACAAAATGAATAAAAGTCCTAACTAGTCTAACCCCTTGATAAACATATTCACACCATATACAGTCACACATGCAAAAAAACCAACCCAATTTCATTAAAAGCTAAATAATTTTCAGTAGAGAGCAGCAAAGCTAATGCAAATATGTATGTATGTGTGTATGTATTTATATATGTGTATATCAATACACACATATTTATATATAGGTACTAAAGTGCATATGCTCCAAATACATCTGTCTATTTTTGCTGTGTGCATAAAAAGTGACAGTTTTCTTTTGCAGGTAGTCTGCATTAATAAGGCAGTTTGAGTGATACTGATCATATCAAAAACCAGAATATCCTTCATTTAATTTCAAACCTCTATAGCAATAAATAAAGGATTGTAGGGAGAGAGGGTAAATGAAAGGCATAACAGAATACACATATATTTTAATAAAGCCACGTAGTATTTAAGAGCGCTTTTGAAAACACAATATGTTTTTTTTTCCTTTGACATTTAGGTGCATGTGAAAAAAGGCTGGACTATCTTTACTGCATATGTAAACAGATAAGAATATGCCTAGAAGGCATTTTGGGAACACCTGTCAATTTTTTATAGAACACACTGATTGTGGGATATTGATTGCATTTAAACAAAGTTGTTTCAAAAAAAAATCAGCTAACAATTCGTGTAGAAAGGGCCAATCAATATTTAAATGACTCTCTTTATTGATTTAAAATTAACTTTCAATTAAGAGATCTATAGGACTCTTAACTGCGACACTTATCCATTCAAGAGAAAATAAAGGTACATTTATCGATACACTTAAACAGCAGTGGCTGGTTTCCTATCGATTCAGTCATTTGTGCTGGGATTCGTTAGCGTCATCAGGCTTTAGCTCGCTTACTAGGTCTTCAGTGTCTATGATACTGCAAGATATAGGAATGTGCAAAACAACGCAAGGGAAGGATAGAAAACCTAACAGAATTAAAAGATATAGGAAAAAGGTAAGCTATCCTTAAGCTTTTAAAGTCTATTATTGAATGATGAATGCTTAGACTGTCTGTCTGAAAAACAACCCTGAAAAGGGCTGATTTTTTTTCCTCCAAAGTACCTGGCTTATGCACAGCGTACTTTGTGTTGTGAAACAGTATAAATAAATGAAATCTTTGTATTATTGATTAGTAAAAGCTTTATTGGCTTCTATTGACTAACAAGATCACTAACATGTATATATTGATTAGCATATGATCAATATCAGCTAAAACATTGTTTATGAAGTGTTTTTTTAAAATGTGATATTGTATTTCCTATTTATAATATTGTATATGTATTTTTAAAGGTAAATTTATTTAATATCATGGTTAGAAAACCATAGTCAGCTCTAGTGTACCTTTCTGAGCATTTATCACGAATTAAATTTCACAGTGATTTTACCTTTTAAAATTGATTTAATGAAGATAAGTACTGCTGAGTAAGAAAAATGGAAGTATAGCCAAAAGATGGAAGAATAAATCATAAACATATGAATAGGTGGGGGAATTTGGTCTCTGATGTGAGAGCCTTGACTATCTTCCTATTTTACATTGGCCTCCTTGCCTGCTACTGGATGGGAACTCTGGACATAATAGAGATAACTAATCTAACACGTTGCATCTTTCCTAACCTATTCTAACCTTACATCAGAAGAATAAAAATAGACGTCCAGAGGGCATGAAATATGAACATAGTAGAGCCTTGGTAAGCCTGGGTGAAAGATGTGAATGAGGAATCTCTTTTCAGTCATGCAAAATCGTGTTTTGTTTTTTTTTCTGGTTATTGATGACAACCTTAGAAAGCACTTTTTCTTACTGGTTTTCTCTATGGAAAAACAAATATACATATAAATATATAAATACATATGTGTGTATATATGCATATATATGAGTAATGCATGTATACATATACATATAAATGTGCCTATATGTATATAGATCTAGAACTCTCTCTTCATAAAATGAGGTATCCAGAGTTGGTCCATCTATTACCCTTTCACCTGTTGTGACACAATTTCTAAGAGAAAAGGTGAAACATTCAATCAGGCAGCAATGTTCTTTAAACCTTATATTTAATGTGCTTGTAATTTGTCTAATGAATTGCCAATCACATAAAAATGATTCAAGAAGCTTTATAAATTATAGTTTCAATTTTTTCTAATAATAGAATTTGTTTTTCTGTTCCTCAAGTCTTAAATCACACTTTTTAAGATTGTGCTTTATATAAGTTATAGCTTTAAGCATCAAAATGAGGGAGAATGGACTTCTTATGTGATACTGGTGGAAGTAAAAATCAGAGACAGGGGCATCCAGATACAAGTATCCTCTCCTAAAAATGTAATCACATAATATTAGTATGATATAATTTGGAATACATCTTGGAAGTTACAATTACTAAAAAGTGCAAGATGCCATTCTTTCTAACCAGAAATTAGATGATTATACTAATTAAGTGCTAGCAGGTGGCACTAGATGAGTGCTCCAATCTTCTCTGATCTGCAGAGAGACAGATGCATGGCTCGGTGTCTACAAAACCCAGGAGTAGTAAAAATTGGTTTAAGCAGTGCTGAGTCCCAAGGTGCAGAATAAGGATTCACTCTGATTTAACACTTCCTTATCACATCAAAGAGGTGAAAAAGGCATCTTTATGGATTGGCCTGGGGAAAAAAAAATCCACAAGTTCAGCTTTTTACCCTAGTGGAAAAATACTGGGACACTGCTAGGACTCTGAAATAATGCATCACTCTGATTCCCTGTCATGCAATATTTGCACTTCACATAATTAAAGCTTGAGTATGATTTTAATCTGCTTTTTTTTTGAGGGATGAAAACATCTACTACCATGTGATCATTAAGGTATGAGTGAAGGTTGACTAAGTAAAGTACCTTGCCTTCCTGTAACATGAATGATTACTCCATCTAGCCTATCACCTCTACATACAGTTGTTTGCTAAGGGTTTTCCTGTACCATTAATCATATTTAATCCATAACCAAATGAACACAATATACCAACCCCACTGTTGAATACCTCAGTAAAACAGAGTTCTAGATCTGTATGAATCTGTACTTAAAACTTTTAGAAAAACTGCAAGATAGATCTTAGATCTCCCAACCTCCCCAATTCTTCTCTGGAATTACTCATTATCATATTAATTTTAGAGATGATGATGGTGATGGTGATGTGGAGATGATAGCTAACATATAGAGCACAGGACATGCCAGACACTGTGCTAAGTGCTTTATAATAATGGCTCATATTTATATAGTGCTTACAATGTCAGATACAATACTAAATGTTTAACAATCATCTCAATTAATCCAATTATTATTCCCATTTTACAGCTGAGAAAACTGAGGTAGACAGAAGTTAAGTGATTTGCCCAGGGTCAAACAGATAATAAGTGCCTGATGCTGCATTTGAACTCAGATCTACCGGATTCCAGACACAGTACCCCATCTGTTGTAGGATTTGAAGTTTAATTCCATTCCATGTACTTCTATCCATAAAAAGGGGTGGGCAAGGGAGGGAGGGAATGTCTGAAATTATTTCATTTTCAGAAACTTTGAAAGTTTTTTACCTAAAGAATGAGAATTATTATTTGAGATTATTGACTCAAGAACACAAACAGCAGGGGGAATGGGTTTGTGATTGGAATAGGGAACTTTCAGGTGGGAAAATCTCTTGATCAGCCATTCTCTCAAACTCATAGGCTTGGAGAACACTGAATGCCAGGACCTGGTGCTTTATTCTTTGGGCTTTCATTTCACATGTTTTGAGGAGTGAGAAGTTGGAATTTAACAGTGATATAAAACTGAGTCTGTTTGATGTGCCATGCTGGGGGAGTCATGAAAGTGCAGGGAACATATGCCTAAAAGGCAAACTGAGTGATTCCTATAAATGATGGAAAATAAATGTTATCTAATTTCTGAAATTCTCTTATCCAGCCTTATCTGTCTCTATAGAATTTGTTTCAGCATTGTTATTGTATTTGTTACAATGGATCAGACATGCTTGATAAGATTTGATTCCAGATATATCTAACATTTTTTGATACCTTATAATGTCTGATATCTCACAGCATGGCTAGTTTACTTAAACCTTTTTTTTATTATTTTTTTTTTACTCAAAGGCTTTCTGACACCATAATTTTAAGAAGGTTTCAAACCACTTTACCCAAATCATGACTAAGACGGACACAAATAATTACAGGAGTTAGTGCTACAGGGTGTAAAATTGTCTTTCTCTTAGAGGAGATGCATTCACTTCATTCTGCTATTGCCTGCTGAGAAATGATGTGTGGAAACTGTCTGAGAACACTGAGTAATCCTCCAATGCGAAAAAAGAAAAAAATTCTAGTAGAGTATCCTTTGGACATAGAAAAACGAAACACAAGAATTCCCTATACAAAGGACAAATGTTAAGTATTCTTGAGTCAACAAGCTCAAATAATAATTCTCCTTCTTTTGAGAAAAACTTTGAAATAATTGTGTGAATGTGAAATGAAATAATTTCACACATTCCCTCTTCTTCCCTTTTTTTTTTTTTTTGGAGAGAAGTAAATGGAATGGAACTAAACTTCCCAAATAAGGTAGTGTAACTATAGATCTGCAGTGAATACTCAGCTGTTTGGTTCTGAAATATTATTTCACATGGGTGCTTTTTTCCCCTTTTACTCCTATAAAATTTTCATTTTATTGACTACAACTAAAGTGAATACCCTGCAATAAAGTCAGTAAATATCTTCTGTAAAATATGGAAAACAACTTTGTTCTTATACCCTTGGTCATTTGATTAACCATGCAAAATGGAATAATCATGGGCTATAGCAACATATAGATGGCAATGGGAGAAATTTTAACTTCTTGTTCAACCATAGAAAATAATGCAGTACTATAGGCATAAGGCCAACTTTCTTACCCTTGCATGTCACTGATTAGTTCAGCCTTAGCAGAACAGAAATCCTTAATCTTCTCTTTTTAATATTGAAGAGGTAAACCCTCTTCACCTGCACGTGGAGCCTGCTTTTTCATCAAAGCTCAGGAGATTCCAGCAACAAAATCAATGTATGCATGTTCAGAGCCGTTTTCAGGGTTTTGTAAGACAAATCTTTCAAATGGGAGCTAGTTGAATGCTATTGAACTGGGTTTCGATCTGACAGAGTGAGTGAACAACACAGAAACAGTTCACTTACCACTGCTCACACTACAGGAGGCTGGGATCAGGTACAGCCCTGCACAAATACAGCTGTGCCCCTTCTCTGTAACCTTTGACCTCACTTAATCCAACACTAAACCGAACAGTTGACTGTTTAAATAAATAAATATTTAAAGATTCTTTGGATTTAATGAACATAATTACTCAATTTCTTTTGACCACAGTAATCAAGCACACTTAAGGGAAACTCCTCTAATGCCACTCTTGGGTTTGGTTGGACTGGGAGTAGAGGAGTATGGAAAGGCTTCAGAAACATACACCTAACTGTTACTATCACGTGGTCAAAAAGTTCATTGAAAATGCCAGCGCCTTTTATTTTAAAGTAATCCAGGATATGGATTTGTCTATTGAATATAACAGAATGCTGGTTTTGGTTAAAGGGGACAGTATCACTGCTGATATTTACATTGTTAATTAAAGGTCTTGATTCCTTGAATATTTAGAATCCCTTATCTTAAAGAAGGAGTGGGAGGTTGCTTAATGTTAAATCTCAAACTCAGCAAGTATTTATTTATTCAGATGACCCTTTTATTAAGGGGATAAATGCACATGTTTATACCAGTCCTCCAGGAACTGAAAAGCTCAAAGAAATCTCAATCAAAAGCTGACCTTAGAGTACTGACTCACACTAAACCTTAAAGTGAAAGGGCATTTACTAATATATTCATATAACTTTTATTAGGTCTGTAGAAAATCTGACCCATCTACTTATTCAGGACATACAAAGAATCCTACTATTGGTGGAGAAGTTTTACCAGTTGGAAACAATGAGAACAGTAAGCAATATTTCTAATTTAGGGAAACATTGAGATAGATTGATTATCTTGGGGGTAAATAATTTCTTTCCTCTTTTGTGGGGGGATGTAGAGAAGTGTAGTTAATAGACATTCTTAAATGCACATTTTGTTCCTTAAAACACTTGCTTTAAATGCACATTTGAAAAATTTTCTGAGGCATGGAAATAATCGCTTATC
Source organism: Gymnobelideus leadbeateri (assembly GCA_011680675.1). NCBI lineage: Eukaryota > Metazoa > Chordata > Mammalia > Diprotodontia > Petauridae > Gymnobelideus > Gymnobelideus leadbeateri. The sequence continues at coordinate 205,367 of WOXC01003866.1, forward strand.
TGATTGTCATTTTGTATATAAGAGACATATTATCCATTTACTTTTATCTAAGATAGTGAAATGATATAATTACACACCATCAATATATGACTCCTATTTTAAAGGAGTGCAATAGCATTGAGAATTTAGAATATGAGTGCTTACAGCAAGATAATTTGTTTTCCCCAAATTATGTTGATAAGAGATCCCAGAAAAAAAGTTTCAAGATAAAGCAAAATACTCTCTATGGAAAATAGCAGAATAGCCAAAAGTTCATAGATATAGAGTTGGGTGGAATCTTAGAAATCACCTAGTCCAACCTCATAGTTTTATAGACTAGCTAATCTGAGAGGGAGAGAAGTTAAATGACTTGTTCAGGTCATCACATTAGTAGTAAGGAACAGAGCAAGGATTCAAACCTACACCCCTGATGCTAAGTCAATGTCCTTTCCATGATACCATTCTGCCTATTCTTAAGGAGAAATCAGTAGGCAGAAAGCAGTAGTACATTGGAAAACATTCTATTTAGGGATTTTCTTTGGGATTTGAGGAAATTTTTAGGGATGTCTAGGGATTCTTTTCTATACAGACTAAAATATGCACTAAAATCCAATATATCATTATAAAACTCTTTAATTGCTCATCATGATTAAAATGTGTTCCCTATTTTAACTCTCATTTTAACATCACTGTAAAAGAGTTTTATTTCTAGTCAAAATTAGGAATAGTTATTAGAAAGTAAGTCCATGTTTTTAAAAATGCAGTTACTGTTAAAAATACTTATGCTATGAAGATGTTCCTACTATATTCTTCAAAACAGAGAAATTCTGATCCTGCCCATTCTGTTTGTGTTTGTTACATTATTTTTAGGAGCAGAATGAAAGACTGAATACAAAGAAAGCTGAAGCACATTCCTCCGTTCATATACAGATTAGCGTTATGTTACAGGACTTTGCAGAGGTATGTTCTTGTGCTCATAAATATTTCACAGGTAAATTTGTACCTTGCCAGTTGAAAGATTCTTGCATACTGATAGTTGACATCTCAGGTGTGTTGACATGGCCTTAAGAATTAGTGAAAAACATGACTTTCATAGAAAAATGATACCTTTCATTAGTCTCTTCTGTTCCTGGTTACAAAGACCTTCCCAGGCCTTATTCTACAGAATGTTAGCTCAAAGGCTGGTAAATATATCAGTGGCTCTGAAGAATTTTCCTCATTATTTCATGTTAACTAATAAGGACATTCAAATTCCAACGTGTATGTGAGAATGAGGAGGTTATTTTCAGAGCAATGGAAAGAATTCTTTGAAAACAAGGGAACATACATCTCCCTTTCCCTCCTATGTCCACAAGCCTATAGCTTACACTTTGCTGTTCTCTACAAAGTTTGTTATATCATGCTGTTGTTTTTTTCTTAGTGATCAAGCACTGTCTTTCCCATAAAACATGGGACATGTCCTAGGTAAATGGGTATTTTTGATGACAGAACTTCAAACTTGACCTCAGGTTTCACAAAACCTTTTTTTTTTTCTTTTTAGAAAGAATTAGCCAAGGCCATATTTGTTTAGCAATTAAAAGAAAAACCCTTGCTTGCAGAAACTTGTAAGCATTATGTAATTTTTAAAAATATATGCTACAAGTACATATGCGTATTCTCGCCTCCAGCTTAAATACACCGAAGGTTGTAGTTGGTTGCACAGGAATTGTCTGAAGAACATTATAGCCAGGCAAACACGATTGTATTCCAACTAAAATGGCTCTCTTTATACCGTGTATTGAAACTTGATAACTGTTGGTTATAAAATTCCTTTGATTTTCTGTAGGTAATAAAATACTTTGGCAATTACTATTGACAGTTCTGGATAATCTTGAAGGCTGCCTTGCCTGAAGAAGATGAGTGTTACAAATCACTTCACTGAAAGAGGGAAGAGCAGCAGCAGGCAGCAGACAGGTTTCAATTTCACAATGCTGATTATCTCATTCGCGATTCCATGCATGCCTAAATCTGAGAATCCCTCAAGCAGCTATATGGACTTCTACTTTTAAAATGCCTATTACGCTTTCATACTTTCTCCTGCTTCCTGAAGAGTGCCATTTCGCCAAGCTTAAATAGCAGAAAATTGCAATGCTTTTTCCTCTGCCCATCTCCTCAA
>WOXC01003866.1:212500-230000 GCA_011680675.1 Gymnobelideus leadbeateri
GTTATTTCTGTATAAAGGCAATAGCAGGCATGTATGTTAGGATTATAGATTCTATAAAGTAACTGATAATGCCTCTCGCATAGGTCCTGTCTAGAGGACCCAGAAGAATTGGATAGAGTACAAAACACGTTGAGTTGATCTGATTTCTTAGGGGCCATCTAAATAAATTCATTCTGCAAAAGTGAGGAAAGAACAGTGAACTATGAAACAGGTGATTTATGTCCTAGTCCTGGGCCTGCCACTAACTCACAATGTGACTTTGGTCAGGTTGTGTACTCTTTGGGCACCTTGGTTTCCTCACTTTTAAAATCAGAGCTGGAGCTAGGAATAAGACTCTAAAATTATACCAAATTATGAAATTTTACAATTCTACAGAAAAAAATTCTTTTTGTTGCCTCCACTTAGAACAGAGAAGGAGAGACACTTCAAATTAAAATAGTCCTGAATCCTTTACTTTATCCAGTTTTACCAAGATGGCAGATACTTAGTTTACTCCCTACAGCCCATGGAAAAATGAGCTTTTATCAGAAATCATACAGTAAAACTATGACAGATGCAGGAGGATGAGGTGAAACCATTAAGGTAGGAAACTATGAAACTAAATGCTTTACTTTCATTGCTCCACCATATGCTGTCTTTTTCTTAGTTATAACATAATCAGTGAACAAAACAGTGATGTTCACAAGTGTTGAAAGGAAACAAGTATTTATGAAGCACCTACTAAATGCCAAGCACTGTTTTCACGACTTGATCTTCACAACAACCTTAGTGGATAGGTGTTATCACTGTTTTACAGTTAAGGAAATTTTGGCAGACAGAGATGAAGTGATTTGCCCAGGATCACACAGCTAGTAAATATCTGAGGCCAGATTTGAACACAGGTTCTCCTGACTCAGAACTAGCTCTATCCACTGATTTACCTAACTACTTGTTACCTTAGTTATCTAACTACTGGGACACTGATTGGTGGTCAGACAAAATACACTGGCTTCTAGATTTCCCATTGAAGTAGAGGATATATTTAGTTGCAAATACTTTCATCAAGATTAACAAAAAGGCCAGGGCTATAACTAAAAAGATTATGCACTTGATCTAAATTTTAAATTTAATTAAAATTTTAAATTTAATTTTAACAAATGTGTATATATTAATATGTAATTTTTAAGGCTATAAACATAGTTTCTATTCCCGTATTTAACCTAGGTCTATGGTAAAGAATCAGAAATACATATTTTAGGCTGCTAATACTTAGACATAACCTTAAAACATCCAGATCTTTTAAAATTTATCTTTAAATGAAAATGATCTAGCCCACTGTGGTAGTGCATGCCTATTATCCCTGTTACTGGGAAGGCCTAAGGCTGGTTGATCACTTGAGCCAGCGAGGTCTGAGCTGCTGTAGTCTAAGCCAGTCATACTGAGTCACTAAGTCTGGCACCATTCTGTAGGTCGAGGTAGGAGCAGGTTGGGGATGGTTCAGAATAAATTAAAGTTCTCATGCCTATCAGTAATGATATTGAGTCAGTGACTGACTGACCTGAGTGAGGTAAGGAGACCCAGACTCCACCAAACCCTTGAACAAAACAAAACAAAAACAAACAAAAGATAAATCATATTAAACATCATCTTCATTCTACTAAAATCATATTTAGTGTACTAAGTCACTTTGATAGGTATTGTAAGACAGGGAGACAGATAGCTAGTTTTAGAGTCAGGAAGACCTGAGTTCAAATTCTGACCTACATTAGCTGTGTGACTCTAGGCAGTGATTTAACCCTCAGTGCCCATAGGTAACTAGGTGACTGCTCTAGCAGTTTATAAATAGGAATCGCTGACTGCTATTGGTCTCCTTTGGTACAGAGAGTTGTCTCATCAGTAGGTCCCCACACCCTTTAAGTTATAGACCTAAACCCCTCCTTCCAAAAGAATCACTTTAGGATATATGTAAGTATGTTTATAGGTGCACAGTATATCTTATATTCAAAGACTATGCAAATTCCATAGAACCAAGGATATCATTCTCTAAATTTCTCCAAGTTCATTTCTATTCTCAGTTTGGTCTGTCTAGGTAATCTTTTCTACTTGCTTACTTTATATATGACTACCAGTTATAGGAATATAGGATAGGTAGAACTAGAAAGGACCTTAATAATCTAGTTCAACACTCTTATTTTACATATGATAACACAAGCTCCATAAGTTTAAATGATTCTACCAAAATTATAATCATTGTAAGAAGCAGAGCCAGGATTCAAGCCTATGTCCTATACCACAGCCTCTAAACTTTTGCCCAAACTCTCCTTCTTGTCTTGTCCCTCACCCTCATCAATAGCCATCACTTTGGGGCAGCTAGGTGGAGCAATGAATAGAGCATCAGCCCTAGAGTCAGGAAGACCTGAATTCAAATCCAGCCTCAGACACTTAACATTTACTGAGCTGTGTGACCTTGGGCAAGTCACTTAACACCAATTGCCCTGTCTTCCCCCTCCAAAAAGCAAAATAAATAAATAAATAAACAACCATCACTTCCTTCAAGTCTTGACTCCACACACATCCTCCAGGAGGCCAGTGCTGACAAAAATCTATCCTACTTCAATCACTTCTTTATTCTATGATTTTATGTAACATAGATATTCAGTCTCTGATTTCATTTGTATCTGCACCAAGGTGTGGAAATGTGTCTATTGGTAGACTGATAGACAATGCCTACTCTAAAGTCTTATACTTAGAACTCAATATGTGCTTAATTTACAAAAAACATGCAGACTTTAAACAACATGGGAGGAATCTGGAAGGCCAGGATTAAATGATTCAGTTAAATATTTGGATTATTTTTATAGGATTGATGTAGCTCACAGATGGTTTAGGATTAATGTAGTTGATTTATTTCTTTAAACAGACTAATGTGCCTGGGAGACAATAGTAACCAATTTATCTCCACCCACACTGTTAATTTAAAGATGAAGGAAGCTTTCCAAGCCCAGATTTCCAATAGGTTTGATGAAAAGCTCCCTGAGATCAGTTCCCTCAATCCCAGGTTTTGGTTTATTGGATAAAGAATAGACAGATCTTTGGGTGCATTACTGCTTTCATGTTTTTCCTGTTCATATCTCTAAGAGAAAAAGTATTCGTATGATTTTTTAAAGGATTCCAGTTTCTACTTCAAACTCTTTAAAATCCTTTCCTTGCTAGCTTATAGTGGAGGCACTAAGACATCATCAGAATGGCTAATAGGCTAGTCCACAACTTCTTGAGGAGGTCAGCTCCCCAGATGATATGTAAGAGCTACAGGTCAGAAGGCTCACAGGTCAGCCTGCTCTTACATCCCTTTCATTTAAACTTAAATTTAAAGATCTATAATGTTTTCTAGTGGTAAAAACCAACAGAAAATTTATAAAACATGTTATTATCTAAGTAGTACTGGAAACTTGGCCCTTAAAAAAGTCATCTTTAAACTAAACAGAGGGAGCGATTATGGTCTCTTGTGTAAAACACTTTTCTAGTTTGGTTTTATCGCCTAGATAGTATGGAGCTTTGCCGTTTATTGTATTGATCTCACTACTGCTCATGTGCTCCAAGGGCCAAAAAACTGTAATCTAACAACTGTGGCATACATCACTGCTGGGCAGGAAAAATCTGGGACTGCACATACAGAAGAAATCTCCAAAGCACATTTTTGGATACTGTACACAGAGATCTATGTGCAATACTTCTGAGAACCGAATCCAACACAAAAGTTCCCTGGATAGAGGGGGGAAAATAATTTTTGTATAATAGCAGTTGAAAAATAAAATTATTATCTGAATGTAAAGTCCAGGAACTTTTAACCTTTTAGTTATAACTGTGAAGAAAGGATCATTTTGGAACAGTGGGGAAGTTGTTTTTACACTTTTAGAATTAGAAAGAAAATAATAAAACATTCAAAGGAAAGGTAATCCTAAACTGGAATCATCATAGGTCACTTCAGCACAGTGAAAATGTTTATAACTGAGTTCCAAACCTTTGAAAAATTTGGGTTATAATGAAAATAACAGACACGGACTTCATTAAGACAGCAAGAAGAACATTGTTAAAATGAAAAATAAAATAAAATACTTGACAAGTTGGTATTTATTAGTGATTACTAAAGAGTTCAATGTGAGTGAAGATCAGCTTTCCTTTTTTGTGATTGAAGGCCAACTCTCTTTTTTTGAGAGGCTAACATTTTTGTTGTGTGAAAAACAGAGAAGGGTGATTAAGCTGTTTCCTAAAGAGATGTTCTAATCAGTGTACTAAGATTTTTTCATACATGTTCCCCCGTTCACTTGTTTTCCCTCTTAAACTTCCCTATTACTTTCTATTACTTTTGGTTCCTATTAACAGTGTGATAGTATGGATCTCAATAGTATTATTAAATATTTTGTCCAAAATAAAAATAAAAAGGATTAGCCTAATTAAAATGACCTCTTGGCTCTTAAAAATACCATATTTACACAAGCCCACACTGAATTGGAAAAATGACAATTCGTATACGAAACATTGTTTTTGTCCTGTCATGAAACAGAAGAAAAGACACCCTATACTAGTGTTTACTTCTAAGACATTTTACCCTAATGAATGTCCCTATAGTGGAAATCTATTTTCAGTGGCCAATCCATCCCTATTAGCTGGTCTATTGTGATAGAACCATCCCATTCAAGATAGTGAACTGTTCTGAGTGAAAGAAAAGACTATGCCTTTGCATTCAAACCTAAAAAACTGAGGCACTGTCACTGTTATCTAGTTTTGAAAATGCACATACAGCATTTATGCCGCACACACATATAACATTAAAACAGACCTTGAATGAAATCATTCATTAGAAAACAACTCATTCTAATGAGAATCATTGATCTATTAGGCTATAGATCAATTTATGCCTCATATATCATGCTAGTATATATGACACAAAGACTATGATATAGGGGTTATTCTTATCCCCTACTACCAACATCATAACAGGAAATTCCCTCAAAATATGCATGCATACACACACGCGCGCACACACACACACACACACACATATAACTGTCGTTCAATATTTTCAGTTGTGTCTGATTCTTTATAACCCTATCTGGGGTTTTCCTGGCAAAGATACTAGAGTGGTTTGCCATTTCCTTCTCTACCTCATTTTACAGATGAGGAAATTTAGGCAAATACAGTTAAGTGACTTGCCCAGGGTCACATAGCTAATAAGTGTCTGAGACCACATTTAAACTCAGGAAGATGAATCTTCCTAACTCCAGACCTAGCACTCTATCAACTATGCCACCCACCTGCCCTTATCCATACAAGTGCCTATGTTCAAATATACTAATTAGATGAAAAAGACTATCTATCTATATTCACACAAAGGCAAAAGAGAAAATATATGTATATATAACATGGAGAAAAAGTGATATATCACAGTTTCCTCTTTTTTAAAAAAACGCATTCACTTATTCATCACAAGACGAACTCAACTAGGGCTTAAATCCGTTCTTGTAAGGTAACAATACTTCCTTCTTATGGTTTTTCTGTGCTTAGTTATGAGGAAGAATCTGAGGAATAACACCCATTGTTATTGTGTGGCCGTTACAGTGTCCTGCTAGTCTGATCAAGTTATTAGGTCAGACGCTAACTTCCTAAGTAGAAAAATGATGTGGTTGCCTTTGTCCTCTTTGCAGTAATGGTTGGAGTCAGTACTAATTAAGGCCCTGCGGCAATGTGGTTCGAGAGAGGTCAGACTTCTTTCTGGCACCTAAACAGTACTCAACTCAAAGAAACTGCCCCTAATCTGAAATGATGTGATGTAGGGATGGCCATTCAGCTTCCCTGTATATTTAAAGGAAAATGACAGTTAATGACAGGGGTGTCAAAAAAGAGCAGATGGAGAAGCTGGAGAAAATGTCACTGTGTGGTCAAGTTTATCCACAATGAGTTACTATACTTAACAAACAAAGATTATTAAAATATACAGTAGCCCTGAGGTGCCCTGTTATAACTTTTGTATTCCTAAAATGCTGTGAAAAAGAAATCTTTATAATGTATACCACTGGAATAAACAATTTTGGGCCAATCAAGGCCCGTTGGTTCTAGGTCTCCTCTATGCTATAGCATTCTTTTTTTTAACCAACAAAGTCATCCTTTCACTAGTACTCCGAAATTACTAAAGCATAATTATTATTAGTTTTGTTTTATTAATAATAGTATGAATAATAAATACAAACCAAGAAAACACTGTTAAAATTCTTACTGGGAATAAACCATTGTAGTAATTAATCTTCAAGTCATTTTCTTTGTCCCCCTTCAGGCACAGAACTTGGGAAACCAAAGCGACATTCAAAACAGAAACCAAGATTTATAGTCAGTTAGTTATAATAGACACCTGCACAGCTTACTAATTACTACAAAACCATAAGGTCTGTTGGCACAAATCCTTTCCCATTCTCTTTTTTATCCACCCCTAGTGACACACCTGTAAGCCTTTAATTGATATTGTATTTATCTCAGGAGTTCTTGTTAGCATTGTTCACAATGGTATAGCTGTGGTAGTGTGGTACGTCTTCTCTTTTGGGGAGGTTTATAACTAGTTGCTAAATATTTGCTTCAGGGTAGGGTCTGATGTGTGAGGTTTTAGTCTTGGGACACAGGGACACAGATTTCAAACTATGTGCAAGAAGCTTCCAAATTTGAAATTTGTATTTGTAACTTGAAAGATTTCTGGGTTTATGTAATTCAATAGTAAACATTTAAAGATTCTATTGATTACCAATTGTGAAGTTTTTCTATAAAAGCTGTATTAGTGTTTAACTTTTCAAGATTCTGATGTTTGCATTTTCAATACCTAGACCAAAACCATGTGACCAACGATCCAAAATAAAGCATTTTTGTCCTATTATCGAAAGAGTAGGATATCAAAATGTCTTTCAGAAAGAATGTTTTTGAGATATAGAATAACAACAAATGACACCAAATTTGTAAAAGGATGAATTTGTAAGACTCTAGCTTTAACATAGAAATGTTAAGAGAACTAGAGTAAGACCCCCAGTATAATGTACTTAAGAGGACTCCCAGTGGTGGATTTATAGGAAGAACAGATTTAGAGCCAGAAGGGACACCAAAAACCTTCTTGTCCAACCCCATCATTTTTACTGATAAGGAAACGGAATCCCAGGAGATAAAATGACTTTAGCAAGGTCACAAGGTAGTAAATGGTCAGGATTTGAACCCAGGTTCTCTCAAGCATTAAAGTATAGCCTCAACATTGCTATGAAAATGAATTTGCACACTTAAATGGAGTATAATTTTTCCCCCTCTTAGATTAAACACAAACATTTATTAAGCACCTACTGTATGCCAGGCACTGAGCTAAGTGCTGGTGATATAGCTGCAAAACAAACCAAAACAATCCCTATTCTCAAAGAATTTCCTTTACAAAATAGCACCAGAATTCTTTTAACAACATACTTTAAACCCATAAATCTACTACAAAATCTATGGGATATTTACAGTATGAGGACAAGAGGAATGATGATAGATGAAAGAAATAAAAGAGAAATTGAGAAAAAGCAAGATCATTATACCACTTGAAATTCAATCAGATTCCTAGTTTGTTGAAGAGGATGCCCCTCCAACAGCAAATGGGTAATAACTTGCTCAAAGAAAAGTTAAGAAATTGTTCTTGACAGTACTGACCCAAAGGTAGTTCCAAATGTACTTCCTTGCTTTTCCTGATTTTTTCTTTTGTTAAGTGGATAGGGAAGTAAATGTTAACATGAAGAGTTCATTTAAAAATCTCTGGTTGAGTTCTACAGTAGAACAGTTAGCCAAGATGAGAGCTGCAGGCCTCTGGCCTCCTGGCCCCTTTAAAAATTCTTCTCTGGTTGAGTGGTTGTTAGTCATCCAAAGAAGCCCCCATTATCCCTCCTTCTGGGTTGCAATAAGCTTGGGATGGGAACTCAAATCCTGCCCCCAGGGAACCTCAAAAGGTAGTAGGCTTCTGAAACTGAATTATTTTAATTTTGGCATCATAGCACCAAGTCTAAAATTTATTTCTTTCAGTATGAAAATATAAGGTGGTTAAATTAATTCAACAACAACATGACACAGTTGTCCAGTAAGTCCCAAAAAAAGTGAAGCAGAAGGTTGCCTTTCTATTTAAATAGAAGATTAACTACGCCCAGTAATACAGAATTTTTTTTCATAAATTTAATTATAGTCACAAAGTTTTATAATATTCCATTAATGATTCTTACAGAGTGGAAACAAAATAATATATTAAAAATGAAATTTAATTTTTGGTATTTATTTTTAAGAGTTTATTTACAAAGGTGTCTCAAAAGTTTAAAAAAATTTAGCTTATTTATATAGGCTGTCCCAAAAGTCTCAGTAAAGTTTGTAAGCTTAAAAGTGCACTAAGACTTTGGGGATATTCTGTATTTAAATGTAAATACTTTAAAAAGTTAATTTGCTATTAGAAAAGGTGATCATTTTTATTAGAATTTTTGCTTTATTAAATGTCAGCAAATGCATTTCTGCAAGTATGGAAAAGCTTTCTGTAGATGTTATCAACATGCAAATATATTTAAGACATAAATTATGAGATAACCTTGAGGGGAAAGCCTCTGGAAGCAGCCAATTTATGTAAGCAAATGAAATCAAAGAAATACTATGCATTTTTTGAAATAACAAAACACATTTAAATAAAAAAAAAACTTCATTTCCTCATAAAAGTTGCTATGGTCACATTAAATAATAAAGGTATTTTTAAAAATCTAAATACATGTGTAACATGTATTTATATATTTATATGACACACTATAAAGACACTAATAGAATGGGCTATTATCCCTGCAATAACATAATACTATTTTCAGTTTCATTAAAAGCATAGAAATTAAACTGTTCTAAACCCTACACAAATAAAAAGGAAAATAATTTGGGTCCCAAATCCACAATGTGAAATGGAGATTTGGCAATTATATAGCTTATTTGATTAACGTTGATAAAGAAACTGGATAGTTTTGTCCGAAGAATCCATTCCGGGACTAAATGGCCTGTGTTGACTGTCTAAATTGAATAACTAAACTGGTTAAATGCCAAGTGCAGTCTTTCATCTTAGCATAAAGTAAAAAGATAAGTTGGCAGTTATTTAGTTAATTGGATCAATCAAGATAGCCTTAAACTGCCCATTACCATATGCACAAGTTCATTACTTGCCAAAATATTGGTTTGATGCTAGAAAGCCATAATTTAAGACTCACCTTAGTAATTTTATTAACATTTTGATTAAATAGCTCATGCAAGATGGTCAACAGTATCATATTAAGGAAGTATTTTTGTCAAAATATTTCTAGCCATCTTATAGTAATTCAAAATTGTAGAAAAAGAATAGTGCCCAGAATCGGGCAACTAATGGACCCAGCTATGTTCTGTCCTGGTCAAACTACACTTGGATTATCCCATTCATTTCTCAGTATAACATTTTAGGATGGATAAACTGGAAAGTACCTAGAGGAGAGGAATCAGGAATCAGAATTTAGATTATGCCATTGAGACTTAGATGAAGGAATTGGGAACGTATAGGCTAGACAAGACACACATAGGTGGGACATAATAGCTATCTTCAAGGATTTGAAGGACTGTCATGTTCTGCTTGGTCTCAAGCAGGTACAATAAGGCACAATATGAAGAATGCTGCAGAGGCAGATTTAGGTACAATATAGGGAAACACTTTCTGAAAATTAAAGCTATCCATCAGTGGAATTGATTGTCTCATTTCAGGTTTGTTTTGTTTTGTTTTCAGCAAAGACTGGATGATTGTTACTTGTACTGTAGAGCATTCCTGTTACAAGTACAGGTTGGACTAGGTTTTCTTTAAGGTTTCTTCTGAATTTGAGATTCAGTTCTGTGATAGTTATTCTGTTCAATGAAGGTTCATTCTTATTACTCATCAGGGAAAATCTTTCTGGTTAAATTTTTTTTTTAGTTGTTTGTAGACTTTTAGAGTCAGTTGACTTGATCTTAGGTGAATGTAGTCTGCTTTAGGTTAGGCAGAGTCATTCAAGTCATTCACTTGATCCTAGCAAGTATCTTGGCTGGTCATAAGATGACAAATAAATGTCTTGCTCATAATTATTCCACAATATGCCAGTTTAAAAGCAATAGTTTCTGTGAAACATTTCAGTTATGCTATCTAATTGTGATAATTAGTTATTAAGGCTATGTTTATGTAATGCCAAAATAATTCATTAATTTGGTCGTTCAGTCACTATTTTTGTAATTCAACTATTTACAATGATACGCTTCAAAGTGGCTTAGTTTTCATTTTTCCCCCTTTAGCTATTATTTCTACATAGGCAAAGACACTGGTATCTGAATCAAGTTAGAGCAATTTGACTGGGTATGGTGGAGAACCTATGAAAATTATCTTAGAAATAACTTTTTTTCGACTAGCTAGAAAAATTACTCACTTAGTCCCATAATAGTGTATGTATTGACCAAAAAAAAAAAGATGACCCAGAAGAAATCCCAATCAATCATAATGAATAATTTTCAGGCCCCTACTATGTGATCAGCATATACCAGTCATTGTAAATGATAGAAAAGAAAAATGAAACAATAACCATCCAAGATCTTAAAATTTAGTTAGTGAGACAAGTCTAACCCATTTGAAACACTGATGAATAATACAGGATAGCAGATAATCAAATAATAAATTGAGTGGCAGAGAGTTCAACAGAGAGATCAGTGAGAGCTAAGAGTCTCCAAGGAAAATAATATTTTAAGATTTAGATAAGCATATGGAAGAATGGCCAAGATTGAACACTAGGGTAAGTAATCAATAGAACTCAGAAGAGGGAGTCAAGTACAAACAAGTTGTATTCTTGGTATGTTGAAATTAGCTTGACTATGAAAGGAAGAGGAATGGGAAAGAACACTTTAGACACTGGAAAGCAATTAAAAGTCTATATCCTAGAACCACTTCACATCTAACTAGATCAAAGATATCATTGTATTCTATTGGTTGATAACTAAGCAAGTTTAAAAAAATATGGAACAGTTGGAAATATTCACATACTGTAGTAGAATATATTTACATTATATACTATCACATTACGTTAGTATATCAGCACTTTGAATTATTTTTTTCCAGTGGTGGTAAAGGGTTTGTATTGTTATCCCTTGATGCCCAGCTCCTTTGCAGCCAATAGCATACAGTTGCAACATAACAGCTGTGGTTCAATTATAAAGATGACTGCCAAAGATTAGACTAGTCAATGTTCACAGAACAACATTTCATATGGAGGCAAAACCCTTAGCGTAAATTTCTTTACTTTCATCATATAAAACCCTCATTATGAATTGGAATATTGAGGAAATTGGTAAGTAAGAGGTTATTTGGACTTGGTTTTTATGGAATACAAATTAAAGAAAGCAGGTGGAGTACTAATTTTAAATTATATTATGATAAATGTCCACTCTTTAAAATCATTGCATTTTGAAATTAATCAGTAATTAAATTAAAAAGTAAATTAAATTAAAAAAGTAAATTAAGGAAAAAAAAAAAAAAAAGTAAATTAAAAAAGTAAATAATTTACTGTCTATGAAATAACTTTGCTGCAGTTGTTAGTATCTCATCACCATCTAGTTTATTTTACTGATTACATTGGTCTCAGGATTATCTGGTCATACCATTTTCCCCCCAGGACTTATAAAGTAGCACAGTTTATGATCACAAGTTTTTTCTTCATATGTGAGGCTAAGTAAATTTATATTGTATGTTATATTGGTGACTTTACCAAAATTTACCAAAGTTCTTATAGCAAAGAATACAGAAAAAAAAATCAGCTCTAAAGTTGTGATGATGTATTGAGATATTTCCACTTCTGTACAAAACTTTTGGTCAATGCATACACTATTATGGGACTGAGTGGCACTGTTTTAACATGGGAATGGGTTTTCCCTCCCTTGCCCCTTTTTTATTAACTTCAAAAGATTTGTTTTTTCCCTATTCAATGTAGTTTCATAGACAAAAAAAAATCCAATTGGCTCTCAATGAGTCATTACTGGCCAGGTTAAGTACAAAAATCTTGACTGGCTTTCAATAGGTAACCATTCTTAAAGCAATGGCTGCATACCAGTTGAAGGGGAGAATCAATCCAGCCAAATAGCCACTTGTTTCTGAATATCTAGAAAATTGAGATAAAAGTGTTTTCCTAGCATGAATTATCCAGATAATTGTCTCAATTCTCCACTTCACTTGGCATGTGTAGACATAGTTTTAATATCCTATGTCTACTGAAAAGTCTTTTTATTTCAAATAAGAATAATAGCTGCAGTCAAGTATGTTAATGTCCATAATCATTGTAATTTTTGCAAATTATAACTGTCAGTGGTCACAAACCTACCCAATGAAAACAGAAGGTAACAATTTAGCCTTTATATTACTACTCTCAGAAAAGAAGAGCCACTTGTAGGAAACTTAAGTAGTAAGGCAAGTTTATAACATTTATGCTAAAAATAGGAGGCTTTTTCTCCTCTAATGGGACTATTTCCATAGTACCTTTTGCGGACTTTTTTTTTTTTTGGTAAGCAAGATTCATAGCCAAAAACTGGACCACAGCTTTCCATTTACATCATTTGGCGATGATGTACTGGGGTAGCTCCCCTTCTGCATAAAAGTTTTGGAGAATATGATTAGATTCACAGTTTTAAACTAAACCTATTTACATCAAATATTAAAACAGCCTGATGCCCCAAAGGGAATAAAATACACCCAATTCTTTTCTTACCACATGTTCATATGGGTATTATATTTATTATTTACCACATAGAAACTAAAACTATCCTGAAGAGAAAGAAAATGTAGAATATAATATAAATTAATATAGATGAAAATCTATTTTTGCTTCAGAGTGCTTAAAGAACTATAGGTTATTGTGTCTTCCCTTTTGAAGAAAATTGTAGTTTAATCAAACATTTCCAAGTGACAAGAACACTAAGTTATATATGTGTATATTAGAATTGAAGAGATTACATGTATTAAGTATAGTTTATTCATCTTCTTCTTAGAACTTAATTTCTCATGCTACATACCAAAATCTCCATTTCCACTGATCTTTAGTTTTAAAGGTCCCCCAAATGACATCACATAGAAAATATTAAAGAATTGAATTAAAAGGAATATATGCATATTTGTTTAAAAATAATTATCAGATGCCAATTTTTCTATAGGAAGAATGACAGTAACTAAAATATAACCATTGAATTAATGCATTTATGTATACAAAAATTATACTAGAAGAGAGTTTGAAAAGAAATTTACTAAGGACATTTCATAGGATATTTACAATGAACCTTTTTCAGATGGTACTTATTTTTCTTAATTGCATGCTGCTTGGAGATTTTTAAATGTCATATACTTTAAATTTAAAGTTAATCCTGCAGTGTTCCTGCTGTACATTCTAACTGTCCTCCAAATAATTACAGAGTGGAGACTTGACTGTCATTCATGTGTATCCATTCCATTGTGTGAGGAGAAAAAGAAAATGGTCGCCCATACATTAGCACATCACCCATGGCTAGTGCAATGACAAGATAGATTAGGATGTATATTAAATCTCACACATGACTGCCTTTCTGTATCAAGGTAAAAAATACTTGCTCTTACATACATTAGGGACCAGAGTTGGACTGACATCTACATTAATATTGACAGCATATCAACATTTTTTTTACATTTACTGAGT
The DNA here is from genome assembly GCA_011680675.1 of Gymnobelideus leadbeateri. Taxonomy (NCBI): domain Eukaryota; kingdom Metazoa; phylum Chordata; class Mammalia; order Diprotodontia; family Petauridae; genus Gymnobelideus; species Gymnobelideus leadbeateri. Next base: position 226,252 of record WOXC01003866.1, read on the forward strand.
CAATAAGTAGTCTAAACCTGGTAAAAGTTAGATAGTAAAAAGAAAAAAATTAGTAGGCAACATTGTTTTCTTGTATCTAAAAAAATTTTAACCCCCAAATAAGGAGATGCTTTTATGAATTATCAGTCCTACAGCCATATATCAACTGGTATACACAGCTGTGACTTGGTAATCCAATCTCATTTGTCAAGAAAGAATTTTAGTAGATAAGGAATGGTTCTAGAAAAAGAAACCATTGCACATAAATATTACATATGTGTATATATGTATATATGTGAATATATATATATACATATATAGGAAACCAATTATTAAAAAGTTAGATTAACATCATTATATCACTTCACTCTCCTGTATATTATTTCCAGTGGCATGTTAAAATTTTCAGTAATCCCATTTCTATAATAATAAGAGACAAATGTACACAATACCTGTAAAATGTGAAATGCCTGCTTTCCTAGTTTATAATATATGTATGTATGTATGCATACATGCATGCACATATATTTATTTACCATGTTCAGGAATGACTTAAACTAGAAGCCCTATGTAAGTTAGGTGAGAGAAGATATTTTATTATTTACCTTTGTTGTAAAATCTCCCATAAATAAGCAGTAGCATCTTTATCCCAAGCCAATGCCTGGGTTTCATTAATAATTAAATGTTGCTTTCCAATGATAGCTATTTTATGTTCTCTAGGTTTTGAAATATTTTATCTTCACCATGAAGCTCAAACATGCTATTAATGCTTTTAAGGTGCCCACACATTTTATGTACATGTAGAAGGATGCTGGGAAATAAAATGTTCATTCCCTAGCATTTGTCTACACTTGGAATGTTGATGAAAGAAGAGAAATTAAAAGGAATCAATAACAAAAACCTTAAAAACAAACAAACAAAAAATCCTGGTGTCCATTAGAGTCTGTTATTGGCCTAAAGCTGATATGTAAATGGTTGTCATTTCAGTTTTAGTAATTAAAGCTATGGTTGGGAGCACCTTAGAGCATCATCATTCAGCAGAAACAAAATCATAAGACAACCGTGCAAAGTTCTTTAGATTTTAAATGCACCACGCAGCAAAATTTCAAGTGTTGTTTATCTCAAAAGTCAGACAAGCTTTTATTAAAGCATCTCTCTGACAAAAGACTACCTTTTTCTCCCTGTTCCAGTATGCTGTGGAAGATGATGCAACTTAAAGTGATGTTCTCAGCAATAATTATCTCAGTAAGATCCAAGCTCTCATTTATGCAAGTCCTTGAAAATGATGCTGAAACAAGCCATGTCTAAATTGAGACTATGGACATAAGCTCTTCCATCAGATAACCCTACAGGTAAACAGTGAGCAGGAAGAAGAGGCCTCTCTGTGCTGTTCTACTAATACTATCCACCTCTTCTAGCAAGATATACACACAGAGACACACACATACATCAATATACATATATATATGTGTGTGTGTATATGTACATATATAAATACCCACCTACATATATTTGTGTATATATACATATATACATATTAGAAAAGATGCAGAGAAATGCTTGGTACAGAATTTTAACTAGTAATGTAGTGCTTTGAAGCATTCAAAGATGACTAATTAATATCAGTAAAGCCCACTGAAAAGGTTAAAAGAGCATTTTAACACTCAGCGATATTATCATGATTACTGGAATGGCTTATTTTTGATTTTGATAAATATTTTCCTATTTGTGCTCAGTAAAGAGATAAGGCTGTAATTGTTTCGATTATTTTCACAAAAAGATAGTAGAATTTAAGGAATTAACATTTGGAATGATAATGAAGTTATAGAGTCAGTATTCATTTTGTTTTTGAGAGTATATTATGCCAAATTCCCACAACTGTCCATTTTATAGTCTTAGGTTGCTTTGCATTGACTTCAAGCCTGATTTTTCTCCCTTCTGAGTCTCCCACCAACCAATAGTATCAAGGGGGGGGAAATAGGCTTTTAGATTAAATAATGTTTAAGTAGTGGAGAAAATTGTCAAATTTCAAGATTCTTCAAAAGCAGAGGTTTAAATCATTCAGATAATTTCCTTTCTATTGCAACTGAGCTGTTATAAATTCAGAAGCCAGACATTTTAAATACTATTGCAGAAAACATCTTTTGTTCCTAAATCTTACTCTTAACAAGGACTAAGTGATGCCCCATTTATAACATTTTCAATTCGGAGAGTCCACATGTGGCCACGTACAAAGATCGCCAGACACAGTGTACATTTCAAAAAAGCTAAACCTCATAAATCTCCAGAAATTCCTCACATCTATTATGTTTACCTTCTGCTGCTGATGAGCCTGTTGGGCTCTGTACAGAGGAAATTACAAGCGCTCCAGAAGATTTGGCAAGAAGATGCTAGAAGAAACAATGGGCAAAAAAAAATTCTTAACTGAAGCATCACATCCAGCTTTGGCTACCATTTACATATTTGAGATTACAGCTAGTAAAATGGAAATTCCATTGAAATGGAATAAATTGTTTTCTGAAATCCCTATCTGATTACTGTTGGTGATGTCTGAAATTAAACATGTTAAGCTACACTCAATATACTTTATGGAATTCAACTGAAGGCTCACATTCATATTGAAAAGCTGTCTGTTTATGCAATTTTCCAATTTAGAACAAAGGGATTTGTATTCATCCAAAATTTCTACTCCCATCCCAGTGTTCATTTCTCTATTAATCTATATCACCAAAAAATGTCTTCTTTTACTTAATAGATGATTGGAAACTGTTGTAACAGCTGTTAACTAGTAAGGAAATACCAGTAGAAATATTTTATAGTCACATGGTTAAATACCACTGGAAATTTGCTTATATTTGATGCCAAGTGAAATGCTTATTTTTAAGGCATATTTTGTGTGGAGTGATAAAAAATTAATAGATCAAAAATCTTCCACTGAGGTTACATAGACACAATGCCAATACAACCCACTGGAAGTGAAAAACTTATTTAATATTTGTGTGATTTTTTTTTTAATTGAGATGATGCTAAGTAACCAGTCAAATTGATTTTTTTATTCACTGAATTATTTTGTCATTGTGCAGACACATCCTAATAATCCACACACAAGCCCATATTAAAGAAAATTATAATTTTATTAACATTTGAAGGCAATTTAAACTTAGAGGTATTTGTTAAACATATAACTGCTATTTTTACTGTACTTCAGGTCACCACAAATGTCTACATGAGTAAGTGCAAATGTGTTGTGCCATGACAGAAGGTAAAAAGAATCACTCCTAAAAAATGTTTGGATTAAGAGCTATTGCTAGAAAAAAATGCTAGACTAGTAATTACCATATCTATTCAAGATATAATAGTAACAACTCAACTTATATCTACCTCAAAAAATACATTAAAGAATAAAACTATTTCTCAAACATTCACTTTACCAAATCTGAAAACAACAACAACAGCAAAACCCTTACTTATTTGTTAGCACCAATGCCTACATATTAGCTTATGTAAAGACCAATTACATAGTTTCCCACAAGGCCCTGATTCTTAAAACCATCCAGAAAATACATGAATGCAAGTTCTAATGCAGTTATTTTCAACAGGCAGATAACATTTGTTATTCCAAGACAACGTATTATACTTAGAAAAAAATAACCAATGCATATATTCAATTCCAGGATGCCTTGATCCCAAGCATACTACCATCAGGATGCTATTGCCAATTACTCCAAATAAACCTCATACCTTGAATTCTATTTCCCCCTCTCTTAAAT